>JAJOZX010003929.1:7500-77500 GCA_023014485.1 Bathynomus jamesi | reverse complement strand
CAACTGTCGAAGAATTGGCTCAGAAACTCAATTCATCTCCGTCCACCATCCATCGACATTTGCAACAACTCGGGAAAGTGCATAAGTTAGGAAAATGGATGCCGCATGAATTGTCGGTCGACAATCTGAGGGAGTGGGTAAACATTAGCACAGCTCTTCATTCCCGTGAACTCCAAGATCCGTTTTTGCACCGTTTAGTGACTGGTGATGAAAAGTGGATACTGTACCAGAATGTTAAGCGCCGTCGACAGTGGGTTTGTGCCGGAGAACTAGCGACACCACAGCCAAAACCAAATCTTCACCCTCGGAAGGTGTTGCTTAGTGTTTGGTGGGATAAAGGTGGTGTAATACACTTTGAAACCTTACCACACAACCAAACAATCACCGCTCAAGTCTACTGTCAACAACTGGATCGATTGAACACTGCACTAAAAGAAAAGAGACCTTCTTTGGTTAATCGGAAAGGAATCGTGTTCCATCACGACAACGCACGTCCTCATACCGCTCGGATCACTTCTGCAAAAATTGAGGAGCTTGGGTGGGAAAAACTTCCACATCCTCCATATTCTCCAGACCTTGCGCCTTCAGATTATCATCTCTTCAGGAGTCTGCAAAACTATCTTGACGAGAAACAGTATACTTCTTTAGATGACCTGCACACCAGTCTTTGTACGTTTTTTGCCTCAAAACCGCCTGAATTTTATAAACATGTCATTGATTCCGATGGAAAATATATACTATGATAGATTAAAAAGTTTCAATTGAATTTTTTTTATCCTTCAAATTCCGATCTAAAAAACGACATTACTTATGGGATGACCTGATATATATATATGGAGACGATCATTAGACACGGGAGAAATACCGGGCATCCTGAAGAGCGCGAACATAGTCCCAATATATAAAGGAGGAGATCGATCCGAGGCCAAAAACTATAGGCCAGTATCGCTTACATCTCATCTCACTAAAATATTTGAAAGAATAGTTAGACAGAAAATCTATGACTTTTTGGAAACTCAGAAAAAATTCAATGATAACCAACACGGGTTTCGGTCAGGCAGATCATGCCTATCACAACTAATGGAACACTACAACAACATTATTGATTCACTTGAAAGTAATGAAAACTATGATGTACTATACACAGACTTTGCTAAAGCGTTCGACAAGTGTGACCACGGAATCATAATACATGAACTGAAATATATGGGAATAACAGGAAAAGTAGGGAAATGGATATATAATTTCCTTAGTGAGCTGCGGCAAGTCGTTACAGTACAAGGGGTATCTTCATCAGAATCAGAGGTCCTCAGCTCGGTACCACAAGGAACAGTATTAGCTCCACTACTCTTCATAATCATGCTAACTGACATAGATGACGACGTTACCAGAGACAGCACAGTAACATCCTTTGCGGATGACACAAAGATCAGTAGAAAAATAAAAAACCCAGAAGACATAGGATCTCTACAAACCGGCATAAACAGAATCTACACGTGGACGGAGGACAACAATATGAAGTTTAACACCGAGAAATTTCAGCTATTATGGTACAGAAAAAGAGAAGACCTAAAATCCATGGAATATTATACCCCAAATGGACAGGAAATTCAGAGAAATTCCAGAGCAAAAGATTTAGGGGTTGTAATGATAGATGATGAGAAATTTGAAACACAAAATAAGATAGCAGTAAACAGAGCAAAGAGAATAACGGGTCAGATACTGAGAACCTTTAAACGAAGGGATAGGAATGTAATGATTCCTCTACTGAAAACCCTGATAATACCCAAATTGGAATACTGCTCGGTCCTAACATCCCCATATAAAAAAAGGAAACATTAGACAGCTGGAGGGGATCCAAAGAAGTTTCACAGCCAAGATCAATGGGTGCAAAGAACTAAATTACTGGGAAAGGTTACGAGAACTAGACCTATATTCACTGGAAAGGAGAAAAGAGAGATACACCATTATTTACACTTGGAAAATAATGGAGAAACTAGTCCCTAATCTTACTCTGAATCCCATAACTCCCCAAACAACGATGGAAAGTAGAAGCGGTAGACTGTGTCGTATTCCCAAATTGAAGGCGAGACAGGGAACATCCTTAACCCTGAAAGAAAATAGTTTTGTAGTGAGAGGACCAAAACTGTTTAATCAGTTGCCCAAAGACCTAAGAAACACGAAGGGAGTTGCAGTGGAAATCTTCAAAAGAAGACTAGACGCCTGGCTCAGAACAATCCCCGATGAGCCGGCGTACCTGGCTATGTGAGGTGGAGAGCGCAAGAATCCAACTCACTACTTCACCAGGCCAACTCGAGAGGAGGGGCGACAAGCTTGACCTTCGCGAAATGAGAAATCATCGCGCGGAACCTTTGTAAGGTTGTAAAGTAAGGTAAGGTGTATATATATCGAACAATTTATGGTTCAAAAGTCTCTTATCTATTTTGCTGAAATAATAGTATTTTTAGATAAAAATGTAGTAACATAATTAGATGTACACTCGTATATTTATTCATCAAGCTTTTTAGTTCTAAGATTCGACGTGAGGAGCACCATCAGTGTATCTGTAAATCTCAAATATATCCACTGCATTGCGGAACACATTCTCAAGCATCTCTGGGGTTATTTTAGCGACTGCCGCGACAATGCGGATTCGCGGATCTTGCGGGTCTGCTGTAACTCTTGTTTTGTAAACCTCAGACTTTATAAAGCCACACGCAAACAAGACTAATGGTGTTAAATCCGAAGATCGTGCTGCCCAGAGCCTGTTTCCACCACGTCCAATCCAGCGATTTGGTAAGAGTTCGTTAAGATACACCCGAACGATGTTTGTATAGTAACATGGAGCTCCATCTTGTTGAAAGGCACCAGTATCGAGAATGTCATCTGAACGAAGCTGTGGTTCAAGAAACTGTTGAAGCATGTCCAGATAAATTGGCCCTGTTACCGTAGCTTCTGCAAAGAAAAAAGGTCCGTAAATCTTCGATCTTGTCATACCCAACCACACATTAACTTTAGGAGAATCTCTCTCTCATTCGTAGAACTCGGTTGGTTTTTCACTAGCCCAGATATGGTAATTATGTCGATTAACCTTTCTGCATGTGTGGTATGTCGCCTCATCGGCTGAAGAGAATGTGGTTTAATAAGTTTTCGGTATAAATTTTTTCAATCAGTTCTGTGCACATGGCGGCTCGTCTTGGATAATCCTCTTCGTGTAACTCATGAACTCGTGTAGCACTTGAATATGGTAACCTTTCTTTTTTAATGTTGATTTTAAAAGCCTAGAACAGTCGTGTTTGGTATGCTCAGTCTAAGTGGTGCTGTATGAGTTGACATTCTAAGATTTGTTTTAAAGGCATCTCTTACCAATGCGACATTTTCTTGAGAGGTACCTGGACGTCCAGCTCTTGCTTCATCATGAACAGATCCTGTTCTTTTAAATTTATTGACCAGCTCGTGAATTGCTTTATCTGTAGGTCCTGGTTTGTGAAATCTTCTTTCGAAATTTATCGAATTTCTTTCCATTTCTTCCCTCCGATACGTAGTGTTACTACCATCACACGTTCTTATACATTCATCATCATATATGACCTGTGAAAATAAAATAGAACTATAATTATTTCAGCAAAACAGATACGGACTTTTGGACCACCCTGTATAGCAATACTTAACGCATCGTACAACTGGCATGCAACTTTTGCGGGTACAGTACTTTACTAGGTGATCTAAAATGACCATAAGAGCGAGATCATTATATGTAGGGGAAGGTGGGGCAACTCGGGACCCCGGGGCAACTCGGAACACCCCCTCTACATCCCAAACTAGTGCTGCCATCTAGCTTTACTCTATCTCTGATTAGGGAAAGGGGCTAAAAGGAACTCCAGGTTCCGAGTTGCCCCATGATTTTTTTTAAACCAAAAAATTGCGACGGCTTTCTCAAATTCCAGTTACACCTAATGCAAAGCTAGAACGCTTAAGAAGTGATACAGAATGGAAGACAGAAGGTGAGGATAAATGTTTTGGTATTTAATGGGTCCAAATACTCGTTCTATATGCCTTCAAAATTGTGATTTCCTTACGGGGTCCCGAATTGCCACATCTTCCCCTAACTGTTATACAATAAGGAAGTTTCCAGTGAACACTGACAAATATTAAATCTAATTCATGATGGACATACCAAATTATAATCCGAGACTCGTATATAATATAAATAATTACCTATAGGAATTTTAATTTTTAAATTAATGATGTATAATTATGGTATCTAATATACTATTGAGCTAAAGTGTGTGTGTGTGTGTGTCGGCTTTTTTCGGAACCGTGCACAGCCTAAACGGCACATCGGAAAATTCTGCAACCACCACCAACTGATAGCCCATGAGCTGACGATATGCTCTGTCAAGTTTCCCGGTTCTAGGTCACCGGTTACTGGGTCCGAAGGCCCCAGCACCGCGATAAAACTACAGAAAAGAACGCAGCCGTGAAAATCTTGAGCTTCACATTGTGACATATACTGCTGCTACCGCAGTATATGTCAGTGCTACCCGCAAGGGGGTAGTGGAGGAGGGGGTGGGGTAATTGGGGGAGAGGGGTGGGGGGTTAAGAGGGTAATGGCGTTTTTTACTTTTGTGTGTGTGTGGGATTAATTGGGGGAGAGGGGTGGGGGTAATGGCGTTT
This sequence comes from Bathynomus jamesi, assembly GCA_023014485.1. Lineage (NCBI taxonomy): Eukaryota > Metazoa > Arthropoda > Malacostraca > Isopoda > Cirolanidae > Bathynomus > Bathynomus jamesi. The sequence goes on along the minus strand of JAJOZX010003929.1, from coordinate 72,823 downwards.
TTTACTTGTGTGTGTGTGGGGGGGTAATGGGGGAGAAGGGGGTAATGGCGTATATAGTAGTATATGTCACAGTGCTACCTGCCCGGAGGGCCAAGTTGTACAACGGTCACGAGCTACCGCTTGTTTTTATCTATTACATGTGTTTTAATTAATTCTTCGAATATATATATATACACACACACACAAAATTTTAAAATGAGGAAGATAAATAGTATATAACACGTTCTCTTGATAAAAATATAAGGAAATGTCAATATTTCAAAACTTTATTTATTGTATAAGACCATCTTTCGAAATTAAAGGCGTTCAAACATTGTAAAAAAAAAGAAAAAAAAAATACTTTGTATATAAAATAAATAAATAGCATTAAATTCCAAATACTTGTGTACGAATTAAAATTTATAATTAAGTACAATATGAAAATCATAAATTATATAATTTGGGAGTGCAAATTCGATATTTCTTTGTTTGACAAGTCGTTTGGACACAAGACAGTATATATATATATATATATATATATATATATATATATATCTATATACACAAACTATTCACTCAAAGAAAAGGATGTTCATTTAACGCGAGGAACTACCTACTGTATTTCTTTTTTTATTAATTAATTGATTAATTAATTATTATTAATTATTATTTAATTATTATTAATTAATGTTTATTCATAAAATTGTTTTTATGAACGTAATATTTATAATATCTTTAATTATTGGTAAATTATTTTGATGAAATTTCTTTAGGGGTAATTAATTTATTGTAAACCATATGTTTACACGAGTCGTGGGTTCGAACTCTGGTGTTACCAATTGCTGGGCGGTTGTCTCTTACGTCACGACGAACCGGCGGCTTCTTTTAATTGACTCGGGGCCCCTACCTCTCACTTCCTTGGGGGATATGGGGCACTGCTGTTAACTTTACCTTTCATGGTTACATCCCATTAATATTTTTAAAATAGCTACGCATTAAAAACGAAGGTTTAAATATTTTTTTAACCTTGTATGTAGTTTTGGAAAAAAGTTCGCCTAGAAACCAAAAATGTCTGAAATGCATAAAAAATTATTAACTGGGAACCTAATATTCTATTTTTCTTTGTTATTTTTATTCTTTTTTAGTGACCATAATAAAATCTCAAAAGAAAACCCAGTTATTACTAATTAATAATTTTTTGTGCTTTTTAGAAATGTTATGTTTTTAGGCGAACTTTTTTCCGAAACTGTACTGACAGTAACGCAGTTAAAGATGTCAAATGAAAAATAACGTACTTTTACTCATAATCCACTTCAGATACTATATAATTTATGGCCAAAATGCATTAGCACTCTTTAAGAATTGATTTGAATTAGTTTTAAATTAGGATCTATGCCCATCTATGTTAACCTAACCTATCTTAATCTAACCCACAATACACTTGTCGATAGAATGTCGACCAAACAATCGACACTCTAATAAACTAACTTAACCTAGCAAAACCTAACTTAACCTAGCAAAACCTAACTTAACCTAACCTAGTAAAACCTAACTTAACCTAGCTTAACCTAACGTAACCTAGCAAAACCTAGCAAAACCTAACTTAACCTAACCTAACAAAACCTAACTTAACTTAACCTAGCGAACCTTACCTAACCTAACCCACAATAACTTGTCGATGAAATAACGTTAGCCCGAGAAGTACCCACTATTCTGATTATTTACATTTAAAAATGGGTACATCTTTGGGCAAGGCACTCTTTATTAAGTAATTTAGGCTAACGGGATTACGACGTCTCGTACTCATTTTTAAATGCAAATGATTTGAATAATGGGTCCATTTTTTCGGACCACTCTGTGATTTGAAAAGTGATGTTATGCTATTTGTTTTGTTGTGTTGTGCACTGAGTGCAAGATATATATATATATGGGATGCATTTCACAATAAAACACGTGAAATGAATGAATGCTGCAAACCCACAAGGAAAAAGAAAAACGATTCCAAGGCCTTTCATGTATTCAGAGCTACACCTCGTCAGGGAATGAAGATAAAAGGCGAGATGCCCATAAATATATAAAACGTACAGGGAAAACAAAACAATTAGCACATACTAAAGCGCTTGTTAAAAACAGAGATATAATAGAAAGAAATATTCTAGAATGTGCATTTATTCATTTTAAAAACAATTTCAATAAAAGTGCGGGAATGTATAAAATTGACAATATCCTGTTAAAATTTCTTTTGCCTCTCATTAACCCTTATTAAGTATGTGCTAATTGTTTTGTTTTTCCTGTACGTTTTATATATTTATGGGCATCTCGCCTTTTATCTTCATTCCCTGACGAGGTGTAGCTCTGAATACATGAAAAGCCTTGGAATCGTTTTCTTTTTCCTTGTGGATTTGCAGTATATATATATATATATATATATATATATATATATATATACATACAATTATTAAAAAATAATCCCAAATCATATAAACATGATTTTAAAAAATCATTATATTTATATAGTTTGAAATAATTTTTAATTAAAAAAAGGGATACAAGTTTGTGTTCACACCGAGCAAGCATTTCATAAGTACTTGATAAAGTTCAAGATTCAGGCATAAAACCATTGTTGCTAATTTTTTTATTTGCATAATAACTCCATGTTGCCCTTGGAATTAAATTATCCTTTTTTTTATTTTTTATTTTTTAATATGTTACCGAAATTTAAAAAAAAAATTGTTATTTAAATATATTCACCAAAATATGCCATGAATTCAAAATTGTATAGTTACCCCTATTATTTTTATAAAAACAACGTTTTTTCTAATTATTTTAATAATTATTATTATTATATTAATAATTAAGTTGTTTATCAATTTGATTAACAATTTACTTAATATTTATTACATTTTTTCACCTATTTTATTATTATTTTTTCTTTATATTTATTATTATTATTATTATTATTATAAAAGTAACTATTATTAACAGGATAAAGAACGAAAAAAATAAAAGAAAATTAGTTAAATTTGAAGGTAAACTCATTAAAAGGTCGTGATTTAAAGTTGAAAGGTGAAATAAGCAAGGTCGTTTTGTCACGTTATGACTATACATCATAAAAGCCTCCCATTTTTGCATCTACTAAAATGAAAACAACCAACCAGTAAAATTACGAAAGAGAACCAATAATAAAAAATAAAGCATTCAATTTTAGATATGATATCCATATATATATATATATATATATATACACCAAACTCAGAATGGTTCCCTGAGAACATTATATGTTAAACACAGACCGTGCATGGAACAAGGAACTCTTCTGGGAAATTAAATCCACTATAGTCCGAATAAGTAATGGTAAATGACAAATACCATAGTTTTTTTCCCTTTTTCATGATTTTAGCCCGACGTGGGCAACGGGTCTCTCGCAAAGAAATCCCATAAATATAGCTTCCCTCACCAGCTATCTGCAAAGCAGACAGGATCCAGCTTTGGGACGTGGATCTAGGGTTTAAAGCAAGCCTAGATCCCTACACTCAGAACCTCTATATAAGTAAAAGACTCGTTGCATTCACGTCGTGTTGAATAAATCAAGAAAAAGGGGGTAACTATTGTATTTTTAGCCAAAAAAACCAAAACTTAAACCTCAACCGGAACATTGAGCGTCCACTTTTCAAGGCACGAAACACGTCCGTTTAGTATACACAAACTCAGAATGGTTCCCTGAGAACATTATATGTTAAACACAGACCGTGCATGGAACAAGGAACTCTTCTGGAAAATTAAATCCACTATAGTCCGAATAAGTAATGGTAAATGACAAATACCATAGTTTTTTTCCCTTTTTCATGATTTTAGCCCGACGTGGGCAACGGGTCTCTCGCAAAGAGATCCCATAAATATAGCTTCCCTCACCAGCTATCTGCAAAGCAGACAGGATCCAGCTTTGGGACGTGGATCTAGGGTTTAAAGCAAGCCTAGATCCCTACACTCAGAACCTCTATATAAGTAAAGACTCGTTGCATTCACGTCGTGTTGAATAAATCAAAGAAAAAGGGGGTAACTATTGTATTTTTAGCCAAAAAAAACCAAAACTTAAACCTCAACCGGGACATTGAGCGTCCACTTTTCAAGGCACGAAACACGTCATTTACCATTACTTATTCGGACTATAGTGGATTTAATTTTCCCAGAAGAGTTCCTTGTTCCATGCACGGTCTGTGTTTAACATATAATGTTCTCAGGGAACCATTCTGAGTTTGTGTATACTAAACGACGTGTTTCGTGCCTTGAAAAGTGGACGCTCAATGTCCCGGTTGAGGTTTAAGTTTTGGTTTTTTTTGGCTAAAAATACAATAGTTACCCCCTTTTTCTTTGATTTATTCAACACGACGTGAATGCAACGAGTCTTTTACTTATATAGAGGTTCTGAGTGTAGGGATCTAGGCTTGCTTTAAACCCTAGATCCACGTCCCAAAGCTGGATCCTGTCTGCTTTGCAGATAGCTGGTGAGGGAAGCTATATTTATGGGATTTCTTTGCGAGAGACCCGTTGCCCACGTCGGGCTAAAATCATGAAAAAGGGAAAAAAACTATGGTATTTGTCATTTACCATTACTTATTCGGACTATAGTGGATTTAATTTCTCCAGAAGAGTTTCCTTGTTCCATGCACGGTCTGTGTTTAACATATAATGTTCTCAGGGAACCATTCTGAGTTTGTGTATACTAAATGGACGTGTTTCGTGCCTTGAAAAGTGGACGCTCAATGTCCCGGTTGAGGTTTAAGTTTTGGTTTTTTTTTTGGCTAAAAATACAATAGTTTACCCCCTTTTTCTTTGATTTATTCAACACGACGTGAATGCAACGAGTCTTTTACTTATATAGAGGTTCTGAGTGTAGGATCTAGGCTTGCTTTAAACCCTAGATCCACGTCCCAAAGCTGGATCCTGTCTGCTTTGCAGATAGCTGGTGAGGGAAGCTATATTTATGGGATCTCTTTGCGAGAGACCCGTTGCCCACGTCGGGCTAAAATCATGAAAAAGGGAAAAAAACTATGGTATTTGTCATTTACCATTACTTATTCGGACTATAGTGGATTTAATTTTCCCAGAAGAGTTCCTTGTTCCATGCACGGTCTGTGTTTAACATATATATATATATATATACACAGTGTATATATATTAGAAATTATGACCTACCATTTATCATTTTTCATATTCACTCTGTTAAAAACTCGACACACAAGGTTTGTGCAAAGATATGAACAGAGATAAACGATAAACAGAGATAAAAAAGACTTCAAACTAAGGGTGTCGACGAATTATATAATAGGAAAAAAAAAGCTTTGTTTTTAAGGACTCTTTTTGCATGATTTAATGAAGGATGAGTTTGCATGGGGTTGAAATGGGTTTTATGATCGGGTAAAATTGCAGGTTCAAGTTTCAAATTCACAATAGGTGAAGGGATAGACGGCCTTGGCATTTAGTGTTAATATTCTTCATGCGTGTGTGTATATATTATATATAACCTTGGTTTCGCTTCTTTCCGAATTGTTCATTCCGACGAAGGTCAAGCTTGTTGCTCCACCTTAGACCTACAGCTTAACGTGTAATCCGACCCACGACCCACCACGGGTGGTCAGAAATTACAAAATCCTTGGCCGCACTCGATGTCACGACCTCCCAATCAGCAGACCAACGTCTTAACCACAAGGTCACCCACGGTACCCATTTATTTACCAACTTATTTTTTTTATGGAAGAATGAACAGCTGGGTAAGCTGCGCGTTGCCTGCTTTCGCCTGGAATTGAACCTATGGCCGATGGATTCGTAGTCAGCGATACTAACCACTGCACCACCGAATTATATATATAACCACGAAGGAAAAAGAAAACACGAAATAGTGCTCAAGCGCTTTAGTCTAATAACATCGTCAGCAACACTCCTGAGGATGTCATTAGACGAAAGCGTTTGAGCACCATTGTTTTCTCTTTTTTCTTCGTGGTTATTTTCATCATAAATATTATTCACGTGTTACTTTCGTGAAATAATTTTTATATTATATATACACACACGAGGGTAATTCAATAAGTATCCGCACTTTTTATTTTCACAATTTTATTTTCACATCTGATAGATTATAAACACATCACTTCTCGACATAGTCTCCCTGTTTCTCAATACACTTAGTCCAGCGATCTACAAGCTTCCTAATGCCATCACAAAAGAATGGTTTTGGCTGTGTGCGGAGCCAGTCATGCACCGCCTCCTTCAGGTCATCATCGCCTTAGAATCGCTGATCTATCAAAGCGTCTTTCAGTGGTCCAAACGGGTAAAAATCCGAAGGTGCCAGGTCTGGACTGTAGGTTGGATGGTCGAGAACTTCAAATTTAAGTTCTTGAAGGTATTTTCTAGTCTGTGCAGTGGTATGAGGGCGCGCATTGTCGTATAACAGAATAACACCTTCCGACAATTTCCCTCTCCGTTTTGTGCGAATTGCTTGCTTTAACTCATTCCGAAGCATGTCAGAATACGATGCACTTGTTACTGTAGTTCCACGTTCCCAAAACAGTGTTAGTATGGCTTTGCTTGCTGACGGCTGCGCTTTGAACTTCCTTGCAACGGGAGATGTTGGATGCTTCCATTGCATGCTTTGTCGTTTGCTTTCTGGTTCATAGTGATGGATCCAGGTATGGACGTCTGCTCTCGTCTTTTGGCGCGGTATCATAATGAAGGTGAAAACATTGGAGCGCATTATCACTGGAGATGAAACCTGGATCCATCACTATGAACCAAAAAGCAAACGACAGAGCATGCAATGGAAGCATCCAACATCTCCGGTTGCAAGGAAGTTCAAAGCGCAGCCGTCAGCAGGTAAAGTTATGCTAACACTGTTTTGGGATAAGTGAGGCCCTATCCTTGAACATTATCTAGAGCGTGGAATTACAGTAACAAGTGCATCGTATTCTGACATGCTTCGGAATGAGTTAAAGCAAGCAATTCGCACAAAACGGAGAGGGAAATTGTCGGAAGGTGTTATTCTGTTACACGACAATGAGCGCCCTCATACCACTGCAGAGACTAGAAAATGCCTTCAAGAACTTAAATTTGAAGTTCTCGACCATCCAGCCTACAGTCCAGACCTGGCACCTTCTGATTTTTACCTGTTTGGACCACTAAAAGACGCTTTGAGAGGTCAGCGATTCCAAGGCGATGATGACCTGGAGGCGGCGGTGCATGACTGGCTACGCACACAGCCAAAAACATTCTTTTGTGATGGCTTTAGGAAGCTTGTAGATCGCTGGACTAAGTGTATTGAGAAACAGGGAGACTATGTTGAGAAGTGATGTGTTTATAATCTATCAGATGTGAAAATAAAATTGTGAAAATAAAAAGTGCGGATACTTATTGAATTACCCTCGTGTGTGCACGTATATATATATATATATATATATATATATATATATATATATATATATATACACAGACCGTGCATGGAACAAGGAACTCTTCTGGAAAAATTAAATCCTGCTATAGTCCGAATAAGTAATGGTAAATGACAAACATTATACTTTTTTATTTTTCATGATGTTAGCCCGACGTGGGCAACGGGTCACTCGCAAAGAGGCCCCAAAAAATATAGCTTCCCTCACCAGCTATCTGCAAAGCAGATAAGATCCAGCTTTGGGACAGGATCTAGGGGTTATAGCTACACCTAGCCTACTATATTCAGAACCTCAATATAAGCAAAAGACTCGCTGCATTCGCGTCGGATTGAATATATCAAAGAAAAAGGGGGTAACTATCGTATTTTTAGCCAAAAACCAAAACTTAAACCTCAACTGCCAAAATTGAGCGTCCACTTTTCAAGGCATATAACATGTCCGTTTCATGATGGGATTGAACTCAGAATGGTCCCCTGAGGTTTTTTCCCCTGAGTTCAATCCCATCATGAAACGGACATGTTATGTGCTTTGAAAAGTGGACGCTCAACTTTGCCAGTCGAGGTTTAAGTTTTGGTTTTTGGCTAAAAATACGATAGTTACCCCCCTTTTTCTTTGATGTATTCAATCCGACGCGAATGCAGCGAGTCTTTTGCTTATATTGAGGTTCTGGATATAGTAGGGTAGATCACTAGACCACCAGATCCTGTCTCAAAGCTGGATCTTATCTGCTTTGCAGATAGCTGGTGAAGGAAGCTATATTTTTGGGACCTCTTTGCGAGTGACCCGTTGCCTAACGTTGGGCTAACATTATGTAAAAGAAAAAACTATAGTGTTTGTCATTTACCATTATATTACCTATTCGGACTATAATGGATTTAATTTTCCCAGAAGAGTTCCTTGTTCCATGCACGGTCTGTGTGTATCATGAAAAAACATCAGGGGACCAGAGTTCAATCCCATATATATATTATATATATATATATATATATATATATATATATATATATATATATATATATATATATATACTGTGTGTGTGTGTGTGTATATATATATATATATATATATGAAAATTATTTCACGGAAGTAACACGTGAATATATTTATGATGAAAATAACCACGAAGGAAAAAGGAAACGCAGAATGGTGCTCAAGCGTTTTAGTCTAATGAAATCTTCAGGAACACTAATGACATCCTCACACTCAGTGTTCCTGAGGATGTCATTAGACGAAAGCGCTTGAGCACCATTCTGTGTTTCCTTTTTCCTTCGTGGTTATTTTCATTATATATATATATATATATATATATATATATATATATAATATTCAAGAGAAATCCAATGACAAGGAGGAATGTAAATGCCATGAAAAGTCTTCTTTAATGCAACGTTTCGAGCAATATGCTCATCTTCAGGCTAAATAATAATAATATGAAATTAAAATCAATAAACAATTAAAACAAGACAAAACAGTTTCTATAAGACCAATTCTTAAAAACAAAATTTAAAAAGACTAAAAGAAGGTTAAATTCAAAGTTATTAAAATTTACATATAAAATTACAAGAAATTTAAAAAGCTATTTTTAAATTACATATAGTAAATTTGAAATTAATACAATGGAATAACACTACTAACCCTTCATTGTGTGTGTGTGTGTGTGTGTTTGCGACAAGTATGCAATAAAATTCACAAAAATTCATATCATTTAACCAAAGTAAAATGGCTTAAGAACCAGGGTTTCGGAGCCGGAGTCGGAGCCGGAGCCGGAGTCGGTGGAGCCAGTGAATTTTGCTTACCTGGAGCCGGAGCCGGAGCCAGAAACCTTGAAAATACGGCTCCATGGTCTGGCTCCGGGCGATATATTGCTACCTAAATTGTTATTTGTTAAATATAGGTTTAGTTGCAAATTATAATTCTTGTAATATATTACAAAAAATGGTACCATAGGATTCTTGGATTTTATGGAGGTGTGGGAGTTGCAGGAATAATCTGCAAATTTCCATTTTTTAACCATTAAATATTTGGGAAGATTTGTCTTAACAACATTTAATTATATAGGTAAAATTTTTTTTATGGCGGTGGAGACCTTAGGTAGGTAGGTACTAACTATTTATCTAAGTAGGTAACTACCTAGATACATACCTAGTAAGGTTGGTCCTTCTAACTTGGATTGAACTATTTTTATTTTTAGGTCAATTATCTTGTATTGCTAAATTTCTTTTTTTTCAGATTCTTTGTAATTTGTACTTGATTCTTTAATTATAATTATCAGTCTATGACCCTTCATAATGGATAGAGATTCAATAAAGAAGTCTGATATATTCAAGTATTTTACTGAAAGTTCAGATAAGAAACACTATGTTTGTATTTTGTGAAGTTTCTGATGCTTCGGGAAATATTTCAACGTGTGGAACTAAAATTACCAAGCCTCAAAGCAAAAAGCCTGATGTCTCCTCAAGAGCATATAATTTGAAAGACACTTGAGTCGATTACATCCTGAAATATCAAAAATGATGGAAGAAAAGAAGCAAATGCTTGAGCTTTCAAGACCCAGTACTTCTGCCAGTTCAAAAACTAAAGCAAACCAGCAAAACATTACTAAATTTTTGATGTCTCAAAAAGTCACTATCTCAATGACTACAGATAATTTTAAAAATAGCATAATTGAGTTAGTTGTTAAAGATTCTATGCCTCTATCTATGTTTGAAAAGCCAGCTATGCGCAGTCTACTAGAAGAAATGGCTCAGAAATTCAAGATTAGTTTAGATAAAGACAATATCCGTCATTTAGTGATAGAAAAATCAAAAGAAGAAAAATTTGCTCTCAAAGAGCAATTAAAAGGGCGCTTCATATATTTAAAAGTTGATGGTTGCACACGAATACGGACACATTATTTTGCCATCAATGTCCGATTTATTGATGATGATAATAAATCCTCACCCGCACTATAGCAGTAAAAGATACACATGCTCATCAAACTAGTGACTACCTGCATGATCTAATTATGAGAACTCTGGAAGAGTACGGCATACCGAAAGAATTTGTGCTCTGCATTGTCAGTGATAATGCATCAAATATGATTAAAACTGTTGAGAAGTTGAATGATAATCAAGAGGCAACTTCAAAGATGATATACAAACATTTGGTGAACATGATGATGATTCAACAGACACTCAGGAAGTGGCATCTTGTGTAGAAGAAATTGACAGTATTGTATCTGAAATTTCACACTTCTCCAGAATCAACCACATGCGTTGTGGTGCACATACCTTGCAACTTGCTATTTGCGATGGATTGAGAGATAAACATGCTACCTCTCTCATAGGTAAGTTGAGACAGGTTGTAGTAGCAGCAAGAAACCCAAAAGTGGAAGAAATAATTAAAAGACGTGCAGCAAGGCTGCTATTTTAGATCAACCTACTCGATGGGCGGCACTTATTTAATGATAGAGCGCTTATTAGAATTAAAACCTGTACTCTTGGACATGGCAATTCAAATGTGAATCTTTCAGAAATAATGTGGGAACAAGCAAGAAGATTGGAAAGAGTACTGTACCAGCCATATATAGTAACAAAAAAATTCAAAGTGAAGATTTGACTCCCGGTCAATTTTTGAAAGAGTGGAAATCTTTGATGTATTTTCTTTCCAAGATAGAAGGCACCATAGCTGATGACATTAAAAGTTCCATGGAAAGGGAGAGAAAATATTTTACTTGATAATGAAGTATTGCTTGCTGCTGTTTATATAGATCCTAGATATAGATGCTTATTAACATCTGAACAGGTAGTTAAAGCCAAGGATGCCCTATGCAATATAGCAATCAGAATGAAAAGTAACCTAGACCTTTCAAATAAAGTCTCTCTATTAAGAGAGGAATGTGGAACCGAGATTATTGCATCATCATCAAATTCATCATCTCCTTCCACCACTTCTGATGTCAGCGAGTTTGATTTTGAAAAAATTATTGATATTCAACATGGTAAGAAATCAAAACGTCCTCGTTTAGAAAGTGAACTAATACCACCTCTCAGTCCAATGTGTACCCTCAAATTGCAAGTTGAGGAATCTTTTCCTGAGATTGAAAAATTTGACCGTTCGTCAAAACTGTCTTTTGAACAAGTAATAGAAAGGTATCCTAAAGTTATAAGAGATGTTGCAAATCTTCTAGTAGCTATGCCTTCAACACAAGTCAGTGTTGAACGGCTATTTTCAGCACTGAAAATTTTAAAATCTGATTTAAGGGCACGTATGAAAGAAGATATTGTTGAGGCTATGTTATTTTTAAGAACAAATGTTTATAAGTAAACTTAGATAAATAATTTTAATTCATAATTTTTTTTATGGAAACAGATTTACAAGGAGAATATCTTGATTTATGTTTAAAAATTAGTTTCCTACCTTAGCTACATTAGTAAAAATTTCTGCAAAAGTTATTATTTTGCTTTCATTTTTTAATACAAGGAGTATTATGATTTATGATACTGTAAATGTATCATTGAATTTGCAAACTTTTTAATTTTTTAATATGTAGTTTGAACTTTAAAGATAAAGTCTGATTTAAGGTTACACTTAAAAAAAATATAATTGAGGCCATCTTGTTTTAAAAAAAAAAATTATAAATAAACTTAGTAATTTTCATTTTCAATTATTTTAAGGAAACAGATTTACAAGAAGAATATCTTGATTTTATGTTTAAAATTAGTTTGATTATACCTTAGCTAGAATAAAAAAAATTTTGCATTAGTTTTCATTTGTTAATCCAAGGAGTAGTATTGATTTTATAAGCGTAGGGTAAATGATTTTGTAAATTTTCTTTTATAATATGTATTAGTAGTTTGAACTTTTGACTTTTAGTTGAATTGCTTTTGTTAATTAAATTACAAAACTTTTTGACTAAAAGAAAATCTCTTTTAAGTAAATAATATAACCTATTAAAAATTTAGGTACTTGTGGGTTATCTGTCGCCACTTTTTAATATTTATTTATTTATTTATTTTTATATATTAAGAGAAGAGGATTCTTTATACTGTACGGCATTGACGATTGGTTAGGTTAAGTCGTGCTAGTTTGGTTAAATAAAAAACTTTTTAATATTTTTTTATTTAGTTATTTTTATATATTAAGAGAAGAGGATTCTTTATACTGTACGGCATTGACGATTGGTTAGGTTAAGTCGTGCTAGTTTGGTTAAATAAAACGGTATTTAACCAAACTAGCACGACTTAACCTAACCAATCGTCAATGCCGTACAGTATAAAGAATCCTCTTCTCTTAATATATAAAATAAATAAATAAAAAAAATATTAAAAAGTGGCGACAGATAACCCACAAGTACCAAATTTAAAAACTGAATTTTTTGAAATATTCAGCTCTTTTTCAAGCCAAGTTGGCTTTCATGAAGCTTTCAAGTTTCAACACTTAAAAAAAGATGCATATATTATCTCAGAAAGTTTGATTGTTACTATTTTCCATACGAGAATTCTTAAGTTGAACTTTGAACTAATTAGGAGGCAAGTTTCTCTAATTTATATAAGCTACCATTGTTAATAAATATTTAATATCATTTAGTTTTCATCATTTTCCTTTAGTTATTTAAATAACTTCATTCTATCATTATATTTGCCTAATTTAAAATCATAAGAAATTTAAATTTTGAGTATTAAAGTGATTTAATAATAAAATATTTTGTGCAATATTTTAAATTGGACAATTAGTTATATAAATCTAGATATTTATTTTATAATTAACAGAATTTACTATAAAGAGCCGAGCCAGAGCCGGAGCCAGAGCCGGAGCCAGACTGTAAAAATTTCTGCTCCGGAGCCGGAGTCGGAGCCAGAAGTTTTTTTACCGGCTCCGAAACCCTGTAAGAACGAACATTTTGTAACACCTATGTAGCCACCAGACCCAAGTTTATATTAACTATACAGGGTGTCCATAAATTATTCACCCCATTATAAGCCTTAATAAATTCGTTATTGTAGGAGCTATCTTAAAATGGTTTGTGGCAATTAATAACACAACTCAAGAAATTTTTGTTTTAATTCAGTAAACCTCCACGCAGAACATCAAGGCGATAGATGATTTCGTTCCAAACATTAAGAAGCATGTCTTGCGTGATGGAAGCTAATGTCTCTTCAATCCGATGTCTTAATTCTGTGATGTTATTAACTTCTTTGCATACACTCTGTCCTTTGTGTAGCCCCATAAAAAGAAATCCAGAGGTGTGATATCCGGGGAACGAGGAGGCCATGGAATAGGACCATCTCGCCCGATCCAACGAGAAGGGAACTTTTCATTGAGGAACCTCCGCACTTCTAATCCCCAGTGTGGCGGTGCCCCATCTTGCTGAAAGAACACACGGGGCTGCATGTCCTCAAGCTGAGGTGCAGCATACCATTCAAACATATCTAGGTAATTTGTAGCCTTCACAGTGTTCTCATGGAAGAAAAATGGTCCATTCACACGGTTATGGGAGAGAGCACACAAAACGTTTATCTTGGGACTGTTGCGTTCGTGTTCAATAAATTCATGCGGATTTTCTGATCCCCATATACGGCAATTGTGTCTGTTGACTTTACCAGACAGATGGAATGTCGCTTCATCACTGAAAACGACATTGTTCAAAAAATGGAGATTTGGTTTCCCACATCCACAGCACACACATTGCTTTCTCCTTCATTGTCGCCATTGTGCCCCTAGTGGATGTTCTGCGAAATAAAGAAAAACATTTCTTGAGTTGTTATTAATTGCCGCAAACCGTTTTAAGATAGCTCCTATAATAACGAATTTATTAAGGCTTATAATGGGGTGAATAATTTATGGACACCCTATATATTTAATTTTAATTAACTAATTATAACCAAAATGTGTTTCAGATCTTGTATAATTTATCCGTACACATATGTACTGAAACACTATTTATTAAATTATTTATACTTTTATTATTTTAAATAATTTTAATTATAAATAATTAAATAATAAATAATTAATTATAAATAGTTAAATAATAAATAGTAATAAATTAATTATAAATAATTTTAATTTTTCGAAAATATATAGAATAAAAATAATTAAATAACGAGAAACGTGGAGGACATATACTTGCAGAATTAGCAAATTTGGCGACTTTGGCTACTCTTCCATTGTTATCATATATATATATATGATCACCTGAAGATCAAGGCCCCCATGTATTCTTGTTTTTTGCTTTACAGTACCAAATATAATAATAAATTAAATTGAATGCCCGGTTAGGTCAACTGTACGCCCTTGACGATTGGTTAGGTTAAGTCGTGATATTTTTGTTAGTTTTAACGAAGATATCATTTGGTAATTGAGGCTGGGGGCCCTGATCTTCAGGTGATCATATATATATATATATGCGCGCGCCTCGGAGGTGTAGTGGTTAGCGTCGCTGACTACGAATCCATCGGCCCCGGGATCGAGACCTGCTGACGGCAGCCGGCGCGCAGCAAAACCCAGCTGTTTATCCTTCCACACAATAAAGAAAGTGGTTGGTAGATAAATAAGTACCCTAGGTGGCCTAGTGGTTAAGACGTTGGGCTGCTGATGGGGCGTGGTTCGGATTCCACGTTAAACTGTAGGTCTAAGGTGGAGTGAAAAGCTTGACCTTCGTCAGAATGAACAATTCGGGCGGAAGCTAACCCAAAGGTTATATATATATATATATATATATATACATATATATATATATAGTGTCTGCAGCTTTCCCTCTGTAGTTTGTTCTAGAGTCTAGATGATAAAGTAACCATGGAAATAGTTTGTAAATTAACTAACGTAAGTGAATAATAGGTATTGTTTACATAACAATATTAGTTTCTTTATCTCAAAAGTTTTTTTTATTTTAAAACGCATTACCGATATCTCAATGCGAAGCCTTTGTGTATCCACGCACGCAAGATCTTCCTCAGCTGGAAAAACAAATAAATTAACTTTTAGTGACACTCACAGTGCCAAGGAAGATTCTTAAAATTCAATTCCAAATTCATCAAATCATTTGGTACCGACTTTTTTTTTTCACTACTGACTTATTCATGCGAGTTTGTTCAATAAGTATCCGTGTTTATATTATTACAGACACTGGTCGTTCTATAAACGGGGTGTCCATAAATTATCTTTACAAATTCAAACCGGTTTGAATTGAATCTGTAAAGATAAATTATGGACACTCTGTGAAACATATTCGGATGCTGTGAAAAAGTAAAAATATCGTGTGTGTGTGTGTGTAAGACTGAGAACTTTGCCTGCAATGAATGAAAGATTACATTTATACGTAAAAATTATCGTACAGAATCTTACAATAGCGAATATCTTAAGGATGGCTGATGTTATTTTATACGGCTGCCACCACTATTATTAATATATTGCGTATAAAGATTTCCTAGGCCTATTTACTTTTCTTGTTTTTAAAAAACTATTCAGTATCGATCTGCTTTCGACCTCTCTATAGCATTTTGCTTCATTTAGGGCATTTGATGTAGGAGAGAGTTGCTTTCTATTGCTTGTATGTAAAAGAACGGAATAACTCATTTTACTATGCTAAGTCTTCATTGGTCTATTCAAGCTAATAATGCAAGGATTCATAATAAATTTACTCACAATTTATTTATTAATACAGGGTGTTCAAAAAGAAACGCAACCCGAAACAGAGAAAAAAGGGTTAGGTTACAATGATATATACATTCTCCAATGGGTTGCGTTTCTTTTTGAACACCCTATAGAAGCTTAACAATATTTAAAACGGAAATGTTATGTTTAACTCTGTAGCTCATTTAGGAAAATAATATTCGTAATAAAAATACAAACTAAATTCTAAATGAAAATTTTTTTAATTATTAATTATATATAAATTATACATTTGTAGTGTATTTTTTCGTTTCGCGTATATATATATATATATATATATATATATATATATATAATGTTTAACGACATGTGTATACAATACCGGACAAAAGTTTGGACGAGCCTGTAAACGTTTCTTATTCTTGCTTCACGTTTCATGATAAGGCGTCATATCCTGTATGAAATCGATCTCTGGACCTGTTTTATAGCTCAAACGCTTAATATTTTAATATACCGAAGTTAATTCTTTGCTTTTTTTCAGAATCAATATAAATATGGCCGTTAGAAGAGCTTTAAATAATCCTACAATGGAGATATTGTAGAGGAACTCAATTTGGTTGTTGTCTCAGTCGTCGAAAGTGTTATGTTTCACGAGGAATAGTGTTCAAGGGTATGCACCAAGAAGGGCACTGGTAAAAACTAAGTCGCCACGAAAGAAACACACTAGTGAGCGAAAAGTAACACTGAAACTGTGACAAAATAACATTGTCGCACGAATCATGAAGAGCGACCAAAAGCCAACTGCACCAAATCGTATAGTATCTGTTCATTTCTCTTCTACAGTAATAGTATTTTGATTGCGACGTTGCAAGATCGTCGTTGCGGACTACCGTTAATTAAGTTCTGGACAGTTTGATGCGATTGTTTTGTTCACGATTTACAATTCGTTCCGTCAATGTTGCTTTGCGCTCACAATTATACTTACCTGTACCTTTTTCACTATCATCCATGATATCATGACCTTGGGACAAGTTTTCTTGAAATGTTAACAATCTCGGGGACTTGGGTCACTAAGGTACTATCCAAACGGACCTCTCTACTAACATGTCCATTTTAGGGTCACCTAAAGGTAATCTTTATAATTATTCTGAAAGAAAAACAAAAATAATCTGACCATATCAAAATATTAAGTGTTAAAGATATAATATAGTTTCGTAGTAGATAGATTTGATACAGGGTTGATGGCTTATCATGAATTGTAAAACGAGGACGTGAAACCTACAGGCGTGTCCAAACCTTTGGACGGGAGTATATATACAGGGTGAGTCAGAAGCAGGGGTTGTAAAAAATTAATTGATGAAAAATTAATTGCAATATATTGATCCAATTAATTGACTGGAACAGTATTGTCAATTAAATAATTGATTGCTACAAAACAATTAATTGCAATTAACTGCAATATTACCATAATCAGAAATTTCTACTCATAATGCAGGCTGCAGCTTATTCAATGACATCATCGCTGATGATTCATCAAGTCTAGGTGACTCAAAAACTAAAGTGACTGACTCCGTGACTCAGCAGTCAGCACAGACTCATCAATCGTCATCATCCTTCGACTTATTCGCGCAGTCGTCTGTACTTTTCGGTTAGTCAGCCCCGAGACTCGGCGATAGTAGGCTTTTGATGTGGTGTCGTAATATCAAATCTTTCAATTAACCCTCACCATGCCATCAAAAATGATCAAATCGTTAGACAATATTTTAACCAAACAGACTGTGAGCACTTATGGAAATGCAAGTGTGGTAAAAAGTTGACCCAGAAAAAAGGTACTGGTTGGACAAATCTTATGAATCATATAAAAAGCCAGCACCCAGAGTATTCTAACATAAAAGAAACTGGACAACGATCAGTATCGAGTTTTCTCTCTTCATCTCCTTCTACACGTGGTTTGGTCAGTCGCTCAGCATTAAAAGTTCATGGTTGGATTGAGTGGGTATGTGTTGGTTTAAAACCATTTTCTTTTGTTGATGACCCACTTACACGCAAGTATACAAATTTGGAGAGTATGACAAATGTGACATTGAAGAAGTGCATGGAGAAACTTACACATGAAGTAGAAAAGAAAATATCAGATGAACTTCCGGATAAATTTTCGTTGGTGATCGATGGCTGGACTAATGGTTCAACGCATTTTATTGGACTTTTTGCATCGTATCCATGCGATCATCAAAATGGATACCGTACTGTTTTGCTGGCATTTTCGCCAATGATGAGTGAAACATCCTTCACTGCTTCTGATCATGTTGAATTTATTGAATATGTGTTAAGTGTATACAACAAAAATTTAGAAAATGTTGTTGCTATTACTGGTGATAATGCTGAAGTGAACAAATCTACAGCAAATTTGTGTGGAATGCCACTAATTGGATGTGCCTCTCATAAATTCAATCTAGCAGTTTCTGCTTATCTAGATAGGAAAGAAATTCTGTTAGGTAAAATTAATATGCTGATGGGCAAACTAAAATCATTAAAACTTGCGGGTAGACTTCATGAACACACACCGTTGCAACCTATACAAAGAAATAGAACCCGTTGGTCCAGTACTTATGATATGATTAAGAGGTACATCCAACTCAAACCTTTTTTTGAATTTTTTCAAGACGACCCTAAACTTATTGATTATCTCTTGACTCCACGCGAACACAATGATCTACAGACTCTGGAAGATGATCTAAAAAGGTTATTCTCAGTAACAGTTGCCTTGCAAAGAGAAGACATAGACTTGTATGATGTTCGAGTTCTTTTTGACGAAATTCTTGCATTGTATCCTTATGAAGAATTCAAAAAATATCTACCACCATCAGCAGCCATTGTCCACAGCCCAGATTTTGATAATGGTGTTGTAAAAATTTTACAGCACACAGAAGCAGAGCTAAATCCGAATGAAGTTTCTGCTCTACATAAGCTAAAAGTGGTAACGGTAACTGACACATCACATCAGTCTGATACTCTAGCAGAAAATGATGATTTTGCCTCTATTTGTTTGAAAAAGCGCAAAACAAATGAAATTTCATCTCAGCAATATCTAAACAGTACATTTCTGTTACCAACTTCTAACATCGTGGAACGTTTGTTCAGCTCAGCAGGTTACGCTTTAAATGATTTTCGGCAATCTTTGTCTCCAATGAATTTAGAAATGCAATTATTTCTAAAAGTTAATCGCTCTTTCTGGATGAAGAATATTACTTATTCGGACTATAAGTGGATTTAATTATTCCAGAAGAGTTTCTTGTTCCATGCGCTGTCTGTGTGTATCATATATATATATATATATATATATATATATATATGCGCATCAAAACAAAATTCTAAAACGAAACCCATATTTAAAAATTGATATCCTCAAATTATTATATTATTTTCAGAAAGTCTTTGAAGCTTTCAAATCAAGGATTTGTCACGGACAGAATTAACGCTTTTTAAACATTTGTCACGTACAAAATTAACGCTTTTTTAAACTCGTTATAACTCCTTCATAGCTCATTAAAACTCTTCTTTTGTATAAACCAAAACAAAATATCGCGGACTGATTTATCATATAAATTGCACAACAATTAATTCGTTAAAGAATTCGTTAAAGAATTCGTTAAAATTCTGTGCCTGACTAGATCTGTAGACGAATGTCAAGGTCTATATTTTATAATACGAGTAATTACAGAATTGTATATGTAATAATTAGGGGGTTAATTAATATTAAAATTACTAGAACGGTCACTTTGGAAAATTTCCACTCATTAATGTTATTTTCCATTCTCAAGCTTTGGTCCGAAAATGAGAATATTCTCAGTGTTTTAATATATATATATATATATATATTATATATTATATATATATATAAAAGGGGACCTGTGGCGCATTTGCGGAGTCAAGGGGGTATATTCTATGAAAATTCTAATTTCAGAATTTCCTCCCTTGAAATTCTAGCCCTCCCGGATTTCTTATGGGAAGAGAATGAGATAAGAATGACATTGAATGAGAATTGACAAGATAAAATTATAAAAATTTAACTCATTTTCATTCAAAGATGAATAATTTCAAATAAAAACGTAACTGTGCCATTTCTACGAAATGTAAGTTCGTACCTAAAACAGAAATGTAGGATTCATATTTTTTTAACACAGTAAACTTGGATCAGATAAAATACATACCGTTTCTGGCCATAAAATTTATTAAATATTTACACACACACACACACACACACACACACAATATATATATATATATATATAAAAGAGACCCGCAAGTTCACTTTAAAAATAACAATTATAATGATGGAAGGTTATGACGCGATAGCGTGACGTCACAGCCCTTACCTCATTGGTATTCATTATAGAACATCTGCATAAAGGTTAACTTGAAACCAGCGGCGCGCATGGCATTGAAGATGTCTCTCTTAAAAAACATGGAACCTCTCTGCCTGGCGTATCCGTTTTCTCAAAAGGTTTTTGGCATACCTCATTCAGGACAGAGATGACTTAAATCATAAGTTACGTTAGGATTACCCCGGTACAATAATTCTAAATTTATAGCGTTAAATTTAATTAATGCCCAAGACACAGCAAAATTTTAGTTATTTTCCATACCCCAAACTTTAAATATATCTTATTTGAAATGCTAAAATAGCTTAATGTTATGTTAACTTTAAATGAATTAACCTTATTAAAATGTTAATAAAAAGAATAACCCCGGATTTATGAACCAGCCGTTGACACATTTCTACTCGTTTTTGACACATTTTTACCCGTATTCCTCGTTCATTTCTGTTATATCTTATTTCCCTATGAGAACAGACTTTTGTTACACCCTGTATATATAACTTCCATAATATATTTTACCTTTTGTTTTGATATAAGCATATTCACATACAGTCATACACGATAAAGGAAAGAAATGCCCAAATGCCCAAATGGCCATCCTTGGATTTCAGAGATGGGGTAGGATAAGTTTTCAATGTTAACGTATATTTCAAATCTACGAAAGAAAAACTGGTTCTTAGATTTAAAACTCAATACAGGATGCACCTTGTCGGTTATAAATAATGGGGGTACTTAATTCCCTAATAAAATGCAGTAGATAAAATTGAAATTTAAGCTAGGTACCTTTTGCCTCATTGAAAGGTAATCCTCATTTTTGTAATTCAACTGAATGTTTATATAAAATAACTCTTAACATATAAAGAAAAAAAAATTTTAGACACCCAAAATATATTTTATGTTCATGGTGTCTTATCTGTGCGTGCGTGCGTGCGTGCGTTTCATTCAGTATTGTATACAGAATTACACATATAAAACGCTGTATATGGATTTTTATTGGATATATATAGTAATTTAGTATAGCTTTGCGTATATATATATATATATATATATATATTTATACTTTGAAGGAAATAAATAGGCCTATAAAATAAAGTTTATGTATACGTTTTGTCTTTACGATTCTCGCATAAATTGCGAAGCACAAATTATTCAAATTTTGTTTACGATTTTCAACGAAATAAAAATCATATCTCACTCGTATACATGATTCATCGCAGAATTAGCGACCCCTTGAAGCCCCACCTGCTCCCCCCAAAAAGCAATAAATACTAAACAAAGGTTAAACGGAACTTGTGAAATCCATAATAAATTAAAACGCCAAAATATTCGAAGCTAAAAAGTTATGCTTCTTTCAGAAACGTAAAGCATCTTTCAAATCAACTTAATGCGCGTGTGTGTGTTAATTATTTATCGTTTATATATATATATATATATATATATATATCTATATTATATATATATAGTATATATATATAATAATAATAATAACACCTAGGACCTAGGTGATGTAATGATTAGTGTCACTGACTACGAATCCATCGGCCCCAAGATCGAGACCCGGTGACGGCAGGCGGCGCGCAGCAAAACTCACCTGTTCGTCCTTCCACAATAAAAAACAAAAATGGTTGGTAGATAAATGGGCACCCTGGGTAGCCTAGTGATTAAGACGCTGGGCTGCTGGTGGGACGTGGTTCGGATTCCACGTTAAAGTCTAAGGTGGAGTGAATGAACAATTCGGGCGAAAGCTAAACCAAGGTTTTATATATATATATATATATGGATCAAGTAAAGATAAGCACCCCAACCTTTTTTAGTTAGCTTTATAAGGCTAACTAACGAAAATATCACGACCTAACCTAACCAATCGTCAAGGGCGTACAGTTGACCTAACGATTGGTTAGGTTAAGTCGTGATATTTTCGTTAGTTAGCCTTATAAAGCTAACTAAAATAGGTTGGGGGTGCTTATCTTTACTTGATCCATATATATATACACAAAGGTGGGCACCCGGGTCTCAAAAAGGACCGACGGTCCCGGTCCCGGTCCTTGCCTGAAACTGGACCGACGGTCCCGGTCCCGGTCCTTTCTGAAGATAGGACCTAGGAACGACTCGGTCCTCGGTCCTTATATATAAGTGAAAAATTTGATTAAAATGAAAAATGAAATTAAAGACACCGGAAATCTTTAATTTTATTAACGTAAATTATAATTAATACAATACATAAATGATGAAACAAAGTTATTAAGTTAAATGCTTGAGTTTCCCTTCAAGAAGACTAGCATTTCAAAATGGCTGTCACTGAGCCCTGACCTTTTCGGCTTGAGCACTGGTCGAACTGGTTCTGGACGTGAGGGTGGCGCCTGGAGACATGTCGCTTGAGGTTGTTTTGGCTCTTGTTGCTTGTCGAGAGGATGTTCTTGTTCGGTAGGCACAGCAAGCACTTGTACTCCAGGTTCTGCTCACCCTTGGGGCCCAGGTATTCAAAGTATTTGTCCAGGTACGGCCAGGGATTGCCGGGTTCAGTTCTTCCGCTAGGAGCTCCAGTTGCTTGACTTGAAGTTGAAGCACTAACATCAGTAGATTCTTCGTCTCCTCCAGGTGTTGAAACAATTTCAGTTCAGTCTCAGTCTCTTTCTGAGTCTTCTGGAGGAAACGATCCATCTTCTTTAGAACTTCAAATAATCACTAAACACACTAAAATCACTAAAAAGACCGTCCGGAATTGCTTAAAAATGGACCGTCGCTCCTCATTTCGGTCCTCACTGAGAAAAGGACCGACTTTCCCGCTCACGGTCCTTAAAAAGGACCGAGTTCCTGGAATTCGGTCCTTTTGGAACTCGGTCCTGCCCACCTTTGTATATATATATATATATATCGTACAGGTTCTAGTAATTTTATATTGACAAAATCCTGTAGAAATAATAATAATAATAATAATAATAATAATAATAAGAGCTATTTCACCATCAAAGATCATACACATTTCATTTGAAGTTTTCTTTTTTTTCTATAAAATTAAAAATATAATCGTACATTTGGCAGGCAACTTTGAACTTTTTTTTTTTTTCCCTCACCAAAAAAAATATTTTTCAAGAGTTATTATTTTTTAGGTAAATAAACTGTTTTAAAAGTGAACAATATAAACCCACTATTTAGCAATTTATTTATAAGTTTATTATTTATTTCTTATTTCTCCTCTATGACTTCGTCAAAGATCGGTACCACATCTCATTCGGCTCTTCCTCATTCCACCCTCTTCCACCTTTATGGTATCGCTGCTTTGCGGGTACTTGTTTACGACGCTTTTCGTGGGCATGGACGAATACATAGAAAGGGGTAGCCCTAACACGAAGACACATTATAAAGGTCACCCACAATGGGCGTGAGAATTGAGGATAGGAGGAAGAATTTACGCTTGAGGATTACGAGTACGATAATAACGACGATTCACGAGGCCAGTTTCTTGAAGGGGTATACCTCACGGAAAGATGTTTAAGGCGGAAAATAATGATGTGTATGTATATATATATATATATATATATATATATATATGGTTTTGTATATCAAACATACGATAAAAAATGTTAATTGGGAATTCTTATTAGGAACATTACATAAATCAAATTTAATATAAAAAATAAAATAAAATTCTTTTCAAAATTTAATTATTATAAAGTTAGAGAATAAATATATTTAAACTTATTAAATATAATATTAATAAAGTACTTCAAGTTTATGAAAAAATATCTAAAGGTACTTTAAAGATACATACTACTAAAAGTTAAATTTAAAAATTGAATAGTTACCCTTTTATTAAATTATTAATAATTGATATTTATTACTAAAATAAAATTTTTCAATGTTACTATAAAGCAGTCTTTGCTATTAATTATTTCCTTATTTTGTCTATAATAAGAAACAAAGAATAATTAAAATAGAAAGAAAAGCCATAAATTACTTAATAATGATTGAAATTAATATTTATGAGAAGACTATTCATCATTAGTAAATACACGCTGTGTGTTGTTGTCATGATAAAGAAACTGGAGTGAGGATGTAGCGAGGAGAAAATGAGTGATAATGTAAGGTAGTTGTAAGTTGTACAAAGAAATTACGGTATTTCAATAACCATTTTAGGAGAAACTTATCTGAAAAAGTAAGTGAATTATTAATTTATAACTTTTTAAATTCTGAGAAGTTAAAGAAATCGGATCGTTGAGGTCAAGGGTAAAAATTGTTATATTATCATTGTTTTTATTATTACTGCGGATTCTGATGTCCATAAAATTTGCAATATTTTAATCACGGGATTAAAGATGGTTTTTATAATGAACAATAATTATATATAATTAGTGTATTTGGTTGCATAATATCCAGATTCGGTAATAATATATTGTTATAATTTTTTAACATATTTTCTCGAGGTTTTAGATATAATTATATGATACAACTTTATTGGATGTTAATATATGAACAGATATGAAATTGTTACAAGGATCAAGTATCGTGTTAAAAATTCCTTTATAATTAATAATCATCATATTAATTAGTTGTAATTGCATGTGATTATGCGGCAATAATTATTTGTACATATAAGCATGTACTGATTCTTAGAGACCTAATTCTTTTAAAATGTTATACGACTACACAATGACGTCACAGTGGAAAGGTTCAGGAAACAATGTTGTACAGAATTAAAGAAAAGTTTTGCATTTTTCGGTTACATATTTGGAGAATGAAATTATACAAATTATACTTTAAATGGTAAACTTTAATATATGAACATTTTTATGATTTGGGGAAATGTTTTCATAGAATATAAATTTTGAAGTAAAATTATCAATTTATTTTTATTTTGTTACAGGGACGGGAGTTGACTAGGAGATTACTTCCCACTTGGAACCATTCCCAATCTAGTTAGCAGTCCGAAAGTGTGAATTCCAAATTTGGGGAAAGAGTCTCCTGATTTGGGTAAGGGAAAAAGAGGGTCGTGGCGCAACTGCGGGCCATGGGTAGTATTTTCTTTGAAAAATCGAAGAAAGTGTGAAATTCTACAGTGAGAACGGGACCGATTTGAAAATTGCCTCATTTGGGATTCCCATTTTCAAATTTCTCATTCTTGAACGAAGACAAATTGGGAATGACCACGAAGAAAACGACTGACCGGGAGATGACCGGGAAGAAAACGACTGAGCGTCAAGTTTTACTCTCGGTATATGAACAATTATTATCATTGGTCGACAAGGATTTTACTTCCTGAACGAGATTATATGATTCCTATAGATATTTTAATGCTGATTACAGAAATGACCTTGAAATTTCTATATCACCCACGGTTTTCGAGAAATTTTCTACTCCTTTATTTCATTATCATCAGCTTCACTATTTGTAACTTCTTTTTATTTTTAAATAGCAGCTTCACCATAATATACATATTACAAAAGAACATGTCATTAAACATATTACTTTTCAGTTTTGAGGTACTTAAAAATTAAAATTCATTGGATGCTAAAACCATACAATCTGGTAACCGTGCTAGTAGGATGATGCAGTAGTGTGCTGCATTGTAGTGTCTTATAAAAACACTGTCGTTAGTCGTTTGTTGGTTGTCATTCAACGTTGTTGTGTGTCAAAAGCTCTAAAAATCCATTATGTCTCCAAATGAGTTAACAATCCTGATACTTTCTGTTACGTATGCGGTGAGTTCACTCTCAAATCTCAAAAGAAGGATATCACTCCTCATATTAAAAAAGCATACGAACTCTTATTTCGATGTAAAATAGGGGACCAAGCCAAAAGTTGGGCTCCTCATATTTGTTGTACATCTTGTCCAGTAAATCTCAGAGTACGGCTAAAAGGTACTCATCGATCCATGCCATTTGATGTTCCAATGGTTTGGAGAGAGCAGAGAGATCACGTCACAGACTGTTACTTTTGTTTGACGAATGTTTCTGGATTTTCTTGTAAAATCGATTGAATATCCACATTTTCCTTCGGCAATAAGACCGGTGCTACACGGTGAAAATCTTTCTATACCAGAGCGGCCAGAGACGTGGACCTTAGAAGATGAAATTGCCGTAGACGAGCCTATGGAATTGGAACAAAACATGGCGCCAGATTTTCAACCACCTGAGTCAAGAGAGCCTCACTTAATTACGCAAAGTGAGCTAAATGACCTAGTCAGGGATTTAAACCTATCTAAGAGTCAAGCAGAGCTTCTAGGTTCTAGGCTTCAAGGGTGGAATCTGTTGGCAAAAAATACAACTGTCGAAACGATTTGACCAAATTTTTTCCTTTGAGCAGAAATCTGTGTTATTGTAACGATGTAAACGATTGACACTTGGCTTGGTCATGAACATAAACCAGTAGAATGGTGACTGTTCACTGACTCATCCAAGTTAAATCTGAAGGCTGTGCTATTACATAATGGAAACGTTTATTCATTAGTTCCCGTCGGACATGCTGTTCATATGAAAGTATGGCGCTTGTTTTGAATTACATCGGCATTTTTTAATTACTAAGTACAGCTGGGACATCTGTGGCGACTTAAAAGTCGTAGCGCTTCTTCTTGGCATGCAGTTGGGATATGCAAAGTACTACTGCTTTCTTTGTGAGTGGGATAGTCGGGCCAAAGATTCTCATTATGCCATTAAGGAGTAGCCACTTTATCAAGCTTTAGTTCCTGGGCAAAGGAGCGTTGCACATAAACAGCTGGTTGATGCCAAGAAAATATATCTGCCTGCTACCTCTTCACATTAAGCTCGGACTAATGATAAACTTCGTGAAAGAGATGAACAGGGAAGGTGAAAGATTTCGATACTTAAAGCAGAAGTTTCCGCGAATGAGGCGAAGATAAAAGAAAGTGTTTTTGTTGGTCCACAAGTTAGTGAAGTTATGAATGACAGCCGTTTTGAGGAAGTCCTAGACGGAATCGAGAGGGTTGCGTGGGAAACATTTAAAACAGTCGTCAAGAACTTTTTCGGTAAGAACAAGGCACCGACTACGTGCAATTAGTTGAGGAGATGTTTGAAGCGTTTAGGTTAATAAGGTGCAATATGTCCTTAAAGGTACATTTCCCGCACTCCCATTTGGACTTTTTTCCTCGACCAACGTTGGTGACGTTAGTGACGAACATAGGGAAAAATTTCACCAGGACACTTCCAGAATGGAAAAATGGTACCATTAATCAGGGAAGTTCCAAATGTCGCCTATAAACGCGAGTCGTGTACGAAGAGATTTTAGATATAATTAATATAATGTTAGAGCACGTCCTATAGTAGGCCTACAATACAACATATGAAGTTTTGTATACTTTTGGGTAAAACTTAATTCTCAATCTTCTCAAAAACCGTACGTGATACAAAAATTCCAAGGTCATATTCGTAATCAGCTTTAAAAATTCTATCAAGAACATAGAATTTCGACGAAGAAATGAAAAAAGGTAATATTTGTTGACCAGTGTATTTTATCGAGTGTAATTTACGATAAAGAATTAATTCATCCAAATTTTATTTGAATTCGGAGACTTTGCCATTAAATCAAATATTAATTTTTTATACATTTTTCAATTTTATTATGTTTGAAATTCATTCCGTTTCACATGAATGAACGCGTATGGAAGCTGTGAGAAAAATTAAGTAGTTCGATTCCCTAAATGATATTAAACAATAGATTGTAGAGTGCATAATCAGAATATAATATCCACAACCTTTCAACCTTTCAAATGTTCCGTGCGATGATTCCGTGGGATGTTTCCTCTACATGTAGACAACACTACAAGACTATACCAATTTTCAATATACTGTATATTAGATATACTTACGTATAAGATAAGGATTACGTGGGCTTTAAATATTAAAGTAGCTATAACATACACGACTAGCAAATTGTACAACTCTGTGGGTATAATGCCATCAATCTAATTAACATGAATTGACATACCGGTGGGGCAAAAGATTAGAAACTAGCTACAAGCATGACAGCTGCAGCTCACATATTGGTGACCAGGCAAAGAATTTTTAAATAAATAAAATGATAATAAATTCGTATTGGCGGATGTTGCAATTTCTTTCATTACTCATATAGTACCAATAACTAGAAAGTTTTTAATTCTCCAAAATGTAATGACATGATCACTCAACTATTTACTAAAGTCTAGAAGCAATTTTCATATCAGGTATTCGATAATAAGTTTTAAGAACTAACTTACTACTTAGAGGAACCGACACTATATACTTTTTTTATAATATAGTACTGTACACATACGTGTGTGTGTGTATGTGTATATATATATATATATATATATATAATAAAAGGTATATTTTATTAGCACTTAAATAGATTGTTAGATAGATAATCCCTCTTAAAAGCATATAAACATCAAATTGCATTAACTATTTTAAGATATTTTACATTATTTATATATATATATATATATATATCCTCCAGAATAAGGATAAATTTTTCCTCGCTGTCAATAATGAATATTTTTCCTTATTTTAAAAGCCAAAAAAACAAATAAAAGAAAAAGAAAAA
This sequence comes from Bathynomus jamesi, assembly GCA_023014485.1. Classification (NCBI taxonomy): domain Eukaryota; kingdom Metazoa; phylum Arthropoda; class Malacostraca; order Isopoda; family Cirolanidae; genus Bathynomus; species Bathynomus jamesi. The sequence continues at coordinate 43,899 of JAJOZX010003929.1, read as the reverse complement.
AGATAAAATAAGGAACAGAAATAAAAATATAAAAATAAGAAAAATGAAAAATAAAATATTTTTGTCAAGGTCTGGAAGAAGATAAACTCCTCCATGAAAATAGATTTATCATCATCTTTAAAACGGATTTAACATACAAAGTAGAACCTTTATATATATATAGATATATATATATATATATATATATATATAGGAAGGAGTTCATATATATACATATAGGAGGAAGTATTTATATATTTATATATATATATTATATAAATATATATATATGTACACGTATATATGAGGAAGGACTACGAATCCATCGGCCCCGGGATTGAGACTCGGTGACGGCAGTGGCGCGCAGCAAAACTCAGCTGTTCATCCTTTCACACAATGAAAAAATTGGTTGGTAGCTAAATGGGGTACCTTGGCCCCGGCCCCGCCGTCCTTGGGTAGCCTAGTGGTTAAGACCTGAGCTGCTGGTGGGGGCGTGTTTTTCGGATTCCACGTTAAACTGCAGGTCTAAGGTGGAGTGACGAACTCGACCTTCGTCAGAATGAACAATTCGGGCGGAAGCAAAACCAAGGTTTTATATGCTGGATGCTGCAGAGGAGTCGACCGTGGGTCGATCCTGAACTGTCGTTCGAACTCACCTAAAGTAACCTAAAGTAAGTACATATATATATATATATATATATATATATATAATATTATATATATATAATATATATACAGGGCGTCCCAAAAAAATGTATACACACTTTAACAGCTGATAGCTCAATTGATGTTTCTTTCTTTCCAAGTTAAACCCATTAGAATTAATAATGGCAGTCAGACTAAGCTTTGAACAAAGGAAATTCATTCTAAAATGCTACTGGAAGTGTGAAAACGCAGTTGAAGTGCAAAGACAGTTTAGGAGGGAGTTTCAAACAGATCCACCGACGCGACTTACCATCACTCGAATTAGAGATAAGTTTGAAGCCGATGGAACTGTTCAGAATGTCCACAAGAAGCGTTCCGGAAGACCACGGACATCGACAAGCCCCACAAAGCAAGAAAGAGTACTGGAAACGTATCACCAAAGTCCAAGAAAATCTGTGCGGCAAGCGAGTCGTGAGGTAGGAATTTCAGAATCGTCTGTCCAACGCATTTTGAAGCGCTGTCAATGGAAAAGTTACATTCCAAGATTAGTCCATGCTATTAATGAAGATGATGATCCGGACCGAAGAGTGGAGTATTGCGAGTGGTACTTGGCACGATGTGGATGTGGATTGGACGAAGGGGTTTCGTAGAATACCCTCCGCGTTCACCAGACCTCACACCACTAGACTTTTTTTTATGGGGATACTTAAAAGACAAAGTCTACGCTATAAAACCTGCAACAGTCGCTGAATTGAGAGCAGCCATTGAACGAGAATGCACACAAATACCAAACGAAATGTTTCGTGATGTTTGCGATTCCATTGCTTCGCGTTATTAGCAGTGCCTGGACCAGAACGGACGTCAGTTTGAAAACAGGCGTTGACAAAACAATTAAATAATGTCTGTAGATTCTATTACATTTTGAAAATGAAATGTATTTTAATAAACACTGCCTTTATAATTATTTAAAGTGTGTATACATTTTTTTGGGACGCCCTGTATATATATATCGGGTGGTCCGAAAAAAATGACGCATTTTTTAAAAATTAATATCTCAGTAACCCCCTTCCTTATCATGACAATTTTTATATGTAAGATACTTTCAAACTTCTTTTTTTGAATGCAAGAAACGGAATTCTGATATCTTTTATAGTTTTCTCGCAATTAACAAAAGTAACAACATGGGTCAAAAAAACGAATATCATGAGAAAGGAAAAATTTAATCAGAAATTTAACTAATTAATTTACAGTAAATGATCGATTGGACCACCATTCTGTTGACACACTAATCTAAGTCTTTTCTTCTACACAAAAATAATACTTCTTACTTCATTAATGCCAATTTCTTGCCAAGATTGAAGTATTTTACTTTTTAATTCTGATTCGGTGAATTTTTCTCGTCGACCTCGGTAAACCTTCTCTTTTAGTAACTCCCAAATTGAGTAGTCCATAGGATTACAATCTGGGCTTTGTGGTGGCCACTCATTTTTCGTTATTAATTTTGGTGTATTGCTAATCAGAAACGACTGTGTGGCGTAGCTTGTATGCGACGGTGCTCCATCTTGTTGAATATGAAATCATTTTCTTGATACAGGCGACGACAATCCGGCAACAATTTTGTTCTTAAAAGTTCAATGTAATTTGCAGAATTCACCTTTGTCTTTTCAGTTTCAATAAAATGAACATCTGTCTTGCCATTCCAAGAGACCCCTGCAGATATCATACCTTTTGGAGAATCTTGACGTTTCATGATACAAATTGTTTATTGAATGTCACACTTTTTACCACGCCCGTAGACAACGTCATTTTACGGTTTCGCGGAATTTCTAGAGTGAAATCTTTTTCATCCGTGAAGACTATCTTTTTAATATCAACGACAGAGAAATTATCAAGTAACTTTCTGCACCTTGTTTTCTTTTATCCTTAACAGTATCACTTTTTCTAGAAGATACTATTCTTTTGAAGGCTTTTAGTTTTTGTGCTTTAATTATTCGGTGTACAGAAGTCTTTCCATATTCAAATGTTTAGCAATTGTTCTTTGTGACAAATGACTTCCTGGTTTAATCTTCTTGAGAGCAGATTTTATCGTTGATGTAATCCACATTTTCTGGAACCGAAGCTGTTTTAGGTCTACCGCTTCCCTGGTTTTCTGGCAGTACTTCCCGATTCGCGAATCTTCTTTAAGAGTCTTTCCACTGCACGCCTTTTCCACTTTTTGTGCCGGGAAACTCTTGCAATAACCTTCCAGTCTTCCATCCTTTTTCACAGTAACAATTTTAATGAGAATACGATCTTCCTCTGACAACATCATTAAGGGTACTGACGAATTGTTAAAAAATAAAAATATCCACAATTTGACTTGTTCATTCCTGTAGAGTTTTGTAATAACTTGCAAAAAATATCGCATGATATCGTATAAAAATGATATCGTATAAAAAACGGATATTATATTGCGATTTTTGTTTTTTTGACCCATGTTGTTACTTTTGTTAATTGCGAGAAAACTATAAAGATATCAGAATTCCGTTTCTTGCATTCAAAAAAGAAGTTTGAAAGTATCTTGCATATAAAAATTGTCATGATAAGGAAGGGGGTTACTGAGATATTAATTTTAAAAAATGCGTCATTTTTTTTCGGACCACCCGTATACACAACAGGGTGTCCCATAAGTCCGGCATCATAGGAAAAATAATTAAAAAAGGCAAAACAAAAGCTTTTATTTACAGAACGTGCTCAATATGTCCACCATTGTTTTCAATACACAAATTCAGACGTGATACCCAGTTAGCAAGCACACGGTGAATGATGTCAGAGTAATGGGGTTACATGCCCCAATAATGCGCTGCCGCAAATGTTCAACACTCCTAATTTTCTCTGTGTATACCAGCGCTTTCAAGTGGCCCCAGAGATAAAAATCTAGTGGCGTGAGATCCGGGCTTCTAGCTGGCCATTCCACAGGCCCTCGACGTCCTATCCAATGACCAGGGAATTGTTGGTACAGGTATTCCCTTACTTGGGTGCTGTACTGTGCAGGAGCGCCGTCTTGCTGGAACCATGTTGGAAATTTCCTTCTTCGTTCAAGACACTGGGAAATGCTTCTTCCTTGAGCATACGTAGGTAGGTGCCTCCAGTGACATGTTCATCGAAAAAGAGGGGGCCTATGATGCTCCTTCCAAATGTCACACCATACCATCACCCGAGATGCACCTTGTTCCTTTGAAGAGGTATACCAGTGAGGGTTGTTTTGAGACCAGTAGTGGGTGTTCTGTCGATTTACCTCACCATTTCCATAAAAAAAGCCTCGTCACTGAACAGAATGGTGGACGGGAAATTGGCATCCCGAGCATATGAATTATGGTTTGTAGAAATAGAAAAATATGAATTTCTCCTATGATGCCGGACTTATGGGACACCCTGTATATATATATATATATAATATATATATATATATATATATATATATATATATAAAGCTGATAAATAGCAATAATTCTTTATACAAACATACTTTCATTAAAATGTCGAAATGAAAACAAAAAAAGTGTACTATAAGAATTTATTCATTTATCGCATCCCCTCTTAGCATATCACATAAAAATCAAAATAAATCTGGGGATCTTTGGGTGGGGGGGGGGGGGGGGTTACATTTCTTCGAGATGTTTTCATTTTCTTTTCGATTTTTCTTCCTCAAAAGATTTTTCTAACTCGTGAAATCCATTATTATGGAAAAAAAAAAAATCGTGGCAAGCATTTTTGCCTCTCGTCTTTGAATCTCGAATGCAATTGCAAAACAAGAGAATGGAAGTACCGACAAATAAGCCTATTTTATATAACATTACACTTTCAATTTTTTATTAAAAGTATTTTTTAATTATTTTAATTATGATTATTATTATTATTACTATTATTATTATTTCCAAATTTTTGCCGAGACGATTTCCAGGTTTGTGAAAAGTGATATATTTTTTTTCTTTAATTTAAAAAAAAAGTTAAATTTTTTTTAGAATTAAGTTAATTATTTAATTTTTTACTTTTAGTTATCTAGATTTTATTTTATTTATTTATTTTATATTAAGTATATATGCTTAAACCTTAGTTAGTAAAATAATTTATTTATATATATATATATATATATATATATATATATATATATATATATATATAAGGTGGCTTACCAACTATAAAGTTTGGCCACGATGGAAGGTAGGTAAAAGGTGTTTAAAAAGAACGCAACCCATTGCCGAATGCATGTATCATTAAATTAACTTAACCCTTTTCTTTTCTGTTTTGGGTTGCGTTTCTTTTTGAACACCCTGTATTAAAGAAAAACTTATAGTTCAATAAAAAGTAAACATTCCGAGAAGCAAAACATTTATTCCAGTGCCTAGTGTCACGTGACAACAAGTCCTGTAGCCCATCTGTAGCATAGAATGTAAGAAGATTTTTAATAAAACAAATGGCGTGCAGAATGTTCCACACTGTAGAGACGTCGATGATATATTAATATATATATACTTTCAGCTTTTGATCTCGACGATGCCACGCACAGGTACTCTTCAGTACGACTTATGGCAAGGCTTTTGGAATTAAGATGGAAAACAACGTACACAGAATCCGCCCCCAAGATTGTAGATTGATTGTTTTCGGTTTTTAATTTTTGTTCATTCTGTAGTGAATACTCTTATTTTAGTTTCAAGATAAATGTTAATTTTACCGTCTTGAATTTCGGAATAGTATAAATTCATTTAAATTAGTTACCCCATTATAATTCAATTGTGAACCACATTAATACTAATTTATGTATACTATATTATTTTTTGTATGTAAACATAATTAATTATATTCACAATTGTCAGTTAATTATTTATATTCAATATTTATTTTAATCTAATACCATGTCCATTTTACAAATAAATAATAGAAAACCAATGGTTATATTTTCCACCTTTGGTACTGTCGCAGTTTCGCCTAACGGACTCAATACGGCTAGTGATATATCACTGGTTGGCACTTAACTAGCGGCAGTGCTTATGGCTACATCATCCAGGTTAACCTATACCGGATAGATGCGCTACGGTCCCAAGCCGTAGCTTGCCTAGGCCAACGACGACGACGACGTAAACCAACAATTGGTGACCCCGGAGCTGGATTACCCCTTCTACCCGAACGACTAGGACTAGACTGTAATGTCGTTCGTGCCCATCACCCCCTTCACCCGAGCGACTAGGACCAGACTGTAATGTCGCTCGTGCCCTCTGCCCCTCACCCCTGCCCGTGCGCTCTGTGCCTGCGCTCGTCTCAAACCTCCACTCCTTCGTTGGGAACTTGTCGTCTTGCTTGTACGTCAGCAAGCATAGGAGAAGATGCCTGACGACGCTGGTGCCATCTCCCACTTGAGCGTAAAGCTCCCCGTCTTCTGGCCGGGTGATCCATTTTTTGTTCCACCAAGTGGAATCACAATTCAACTTGGGAAGGATCACTGCTAGCAGGACGAAATACGATCATGTTTTGTCCTCTCTACCAGCGAGCATCATCTCTGAAGTCCGTGACGTCATCGTATCTACTTCCACGAGTGAGGACCCATACAACGATCTGAAGTCTGCCATCCTGTGCCGCACCACTGTCTCCGAGCGTGAGAAACTACATCAGTTAATCTCAAAAGAAGAACTTGGAGACCGTAAGCCCACTCAAATGCTGAGGGCTATGCAGTGCGCTCTAGGCGAACGCGCACAAACCTTCGATAAGGACATCTTTAGACAGTTGTTCTTGCAGAAACTTCCTCCATCAGCTCAGCGTGTCTTGGCCACTATGGATCCTGCTACTCCAGTTGATAAACTAGCAGAAACTGCCGACAAAGTAGCGGAGATTGACACAGCTCCGGTCAACAACGTGAACACACAATCGGAACTGGAGTTGAAAGTGAAAGAGTTAAGTCAACGACTCAACCACGTTTGTTCTCTGCTACAAAATCAACGGCAAAGAAGCCATTCTCGGTCAAGATTTACGAAGAGCTCGTTCGAGTTCCGGGAAGATCTGCTTCTACCACTCGAACTTTGGAAAGAAGGCTAGGAAGTGCATCTCCCTTGCAATTTTCGTCGGAAAACCCCAGCAGCGAGTCCTAATGGCGTCTAGTACTCGCACTGCCAACCTGTTATTCATAAAGGACAGGAACTCTGGTGTCAATTTCTTGGTTGATACCGGAGCGTCAGTCAGTGTATTCCCTCAAAAATCTGGTCATAACGCACTCGGAATCTCCGCCTCTATACGCTGCTAACGGTTCACGCATACCCACGTACGGTACTCAGTCGCGTGAACTAAACTTGGGCCTTCACCGATCCTTCAAGTGGATTTTCATCTGTGCTCAAGTGCGGCATCCCATAATCGGCGCTGACTTCCTCCAGCATTTCAAACTCCTGGTGGATCTTGACAAGCGACGCTTATGCGACCAGGCCACACTGCTTTCTGTTCTTGCCAAACAGGTTGCCCTTCCGGACGCCTCGAACTCTGCACTTTCCCTCGTTCCCCCTAATTCCATGTACCAGTGCCTTTTCCAGCGATATCCAGGAATTCTTCAACCGATGCAGATGGGTGATACCATTAAGCACACCATTACCCATCACATTACAACAAAAGGTCCGCCTGTGTTTGCAAAACCCAGACGTCTTGCCCGGACAAACTGAAAGCTGCCAAATCGGAATTCCAGCTTATGCTGGATCTTGGGATAATAAGACCTTCCAAAAGCAGTTGGTCCTCTCCCCTACACCTGGTCCAGAAGAAGTCAGGAGACTGGAGACCATGTGGGGATTACCGATTTTTGAATTCGACAACCATCCCGGACCGATATCCGGTACCAAATGTCCAAGACTTTACTTCTCTTCTCCACGGCAAATCTATCTTCAGTAAAATAGATCTCGTTAAGGCTTTCCACCACATTCCCGTAGAGCCTTCGGATATTCCCAAGACTGCAGTTTGTACACCATTTGGGTTATTCGAATTTGTGAAGATGCCGTTCGGGCTACGGAATGCTGCGCAAACCTTTCAGAGGTTTATAGATGAGGTCACCAGAGGCTTAGACTTTGTTTATGCCTACATCGATGATTTGCTTGTGGCCAGCTCAACGGAAGAGGAACATAAGGAACATCTTTCACTCCTCTTTCAACGCTTAGAACAATACGGTGTTACTATTAATGCATCTAAGTGTGTGTTTGCACAGCCACCTTGGAATTTCTTGGTCACACGATTTCGCAGCACGGAATTACCCCCCTTCAGGACAAGTGTGAAGTGATAAAAAATTACCCTATGCCAAATAATCAGCGTGAGTTACGTCGGTTTCTAGGTTTGGTAAATTATTACCACAAGTTCATTAAAAACTGTGCCAGTGTTCTTGCTCCTCTACACGCTATGATCACACACAAACGCAAGGTAACGAAATTGGTATGGTGTAGCGATAGTTTACAGGCGTTCGACAATGCCAAAAATGCTATCAATAGTGCATTGTCTCTGTCATTTCCTATCAGTGATGCCCCCCTAACTCTGACGGTCGATGCCTCAGATGTTGCGATCGGTGGAGTGTTGGAACAAACCATTAACGGTCAACAAGCACCCATCGCGTTTTACTCGAAAAGCTGCAGCCAGCCCAAACGCGTTATAGTGCTTTCGGACGTGAACTTCTTGCTATTTACTTAAACGTGAAGCATTTTCAACATTTCCTTGAAGGCCGAGATTTTTGTGTTTTTACCGACCACAACCTTTGATCACTGTCTTCAATAAAAACAGCTGTAACCACTCTCCCAGAGTCATCAGGCAACTCGATTATATCTCGCAATTTACCACAGATATCCGCCACATCAAAGGTGTCTTGAACACTCCAGCGGATGCACTTTCAAGAATAGAGATTACTTCTGTTACCCTCAGCTCTACACTGTGGAATGCTATTGCACAGGATCAAGATAAGGATACGGAACTACAAGAACTGCTCAGAGAAGACTCCACTCACTCACTTTCCCTCAAGAAAATGAGTATGCCAGGATTGTCTGTGCCCCTCTATTGCGACGTATCAACAGCTGCTATTCGCCCTTATGTCCCTCCATGTCACAGAAAAGCATCTTCACGGATCTTCATAAGCCCTCCCATCCTGGTATCCGTGCTTCGCAACACCTGGTTACCTCTCGCTTTGTTTGGCCCTCGATGCGGAAGGATGTCAAACATTGGACCAAAACGTGCCTTGCCTGCCAGCGTGCCAAAGTCCAAAGGCACACCAGGTCCCCCTTTGACGCATTTCCGCCCCCATCCCAGCGATTTGAAATAATTCATGTAGACATTGTTGGCCCTCTTCCAGTGATTCAAGGCCAACGTTATCTGCTCACCTGTCTCGACCGCTTTTCCAGATGGCCTGAAGCCATCCCACTTCCTGATATCCAAGCGGACACTGTTGCAAGAGCCTTTCTTCATGGATGGGTATCAAGATTTGGATTGCCGACAAAAGTCATCACTGACCAAGGTCGCCAATTTGAGTCTTCGCTTTGGAAGAAGTTTACCAGCTTGTTGGGTACAGTACATGCGCATACCTGTGCGTATCATCCGCAAGCTAACGGCCTCGTCGAACGCTTCCATCGCCAGCTGAAGTCATCCCTTATGTGTCACGAAGACTCCCATTGGATGGATAAGCTTCCACTCGTGTTGCTTGGTATTCGCTCTGCATTTAAGAGTGATCTGAAGACTACAGCGGCTGAACTAGTCTATGGAACAACACTGCGGCTACCAGGTGGCTACTTCACTGCAGGGGATAAGTCATGTGATCCTACGGAATTCGCTCAAACACTTTCCTCTCACATGCAGTCCCTTCAGCCTGTTCCCCCTCGATTGACTAGCCAACAGAACATCTTTGTTTCCCCAGCCCTCCAGTCTTGCACCCACGTTTTCGTTCGTGTACCTGTCCCAAAACGGCCTCTCCAATGTCCATATGACGGACCCTATGAAGTTCTCCGACGTACGCGCAAATCATTCCTCATCCAGCGCGGTTCCAAGGTCGACAAGGTTTCTATCGATCGTCTTAAGCCTGCGTTTTTGGAATCAACCTTAAGCGAGGTACATGTAGCTACCAAAAGGTTCAGCGGAAATCAGTGTCGTTCGGAACTCTTTGAACTTCCTCTCTGGTGGGGGAGTGTGTAGTGAATACTCTTATTTTAGTTTCAAGATAAATGTTAATTTTACCGTCTTGAATTTCGGAATAGTATAAATTCATTTTAAATTAGTTACCCCATTATAATTCAATTGTGAACCACATTAATACTAATTTTATGTATACTATATTATTTTATTGTATGTAAACATAATTAATTATATATCACAATTGTCAGTTAATTATTTATATTCAAATATTTATTTTAATCTAATACCATGTCCATTTTACAAATAAATAATAGAAAACCAAGAATCAAGTATCTTTCTTCTACTACTTCTTTCACCACCTTTCTCTACAAAAAAAAAAAAAATGGTGTCAATAATCCAGCAGGGTTGAAAGCACCTTAAACAGAAAAAACAAACATAGAAAACCAATGGTTATATTTTCCACCTTTGGTACTGTCGCAGTTTCGCCTAACGGACTCAATACGGCTAGTGAGATAATCACTGGTTGGCACTTAACTAGCGGCAGTGCTTATGGCTACATCATCCAGGTTAACCTATACCGGATAGATGCGCTACGGTCCCAAGCCGTAGCTTGCCTAGGCCAACGACGACGACGACGTAAACCAACAATTCCTTGAGAAAGTCTTGTAAAAGACGAAAGCGCTCGGAATCGCTTTTCGTTTTCCTTGCGAAGTGTATCCTATTTGATAAAGTTAGTAAATATTAAGATTTATTCCATATATATATATATAATATATATATATATACATAAAATAAATATATAATAATAAAAGGACGCGCGCGCGCGCGCGTGTGTGTGTGTGTGTGAGTGTGTTCCAGCCATAACTCCAAAATGGATGCAGTTACAAACATGAAACTTCACACACATATTGATTAGGCCCCCAGGTTGTGCACCTGGGTGTTAATAAATTAAATAATTAATTTTAAAAAATTAAATGATGTCATGAAGCTCATTACGTCATTACGTATATATATATATATATATATATATATATATATATATATATATACTGCAAACAACACACAGTATAATTAATGTAAAGAACGACGCTTGTGCGGAACGCTCTTCTACAGAAGCGTCGTTCTTTACAATATATATAATATATATATATATATCGAAACCTATGATAAAATTATTGAATACCTGGTCAGGTCAACTGTACGCCCTTGAAGATTGGTTAGGTTAAGTCGTGATATTTTCATTAAAACGCGGGATATTTTTTCTACCCGCACGAAGGGCGGGTTCTCTGCTAGTGTGTATATATATATATATATAATATATATATATATATATATATATCGAAACCTATGATAAAATTATTGAATACCTGGTCAGGTCAACTGTACGCCCTTGAAGATTGGTTAGGTTAAGTCGTGATTTTCATTAAAACGCGGGATATTTTTCTACCCGCACGAAGGGCGGGTTCTCTGCTAGTGTGTATATATATATATATATATATATATACACACACGTATCTCGTCTAATAATCACATCAAAAATAAAGACTCGTAGTGTACTGTACTCTTTTACCTCTCCCGACACTGGTTTTCGACGTCTTGTGGCAATACTGAAGTATCAATTTACATATAAGGTTGTGCATTAAAATCACAGAATAACACGTGATCTTATTAATAAGCAAACAACCACAGGGAAAAGGAAACACGAAGTGTTTCTCCTTTCTCCGAAGTGTTTCTGTTTCTCCTTGATAATGTGAATATATCACGAAAGCGCTCGGACTTCGTGTTTCCTTTTCTCTGTGGTTGTTTGCTTATATAAGGTTGTGTGAATATACCGAATTTATGATTCGTTTTCCTCATTACGTTTCACTCGAAATAAGGTTGTTAACATTTGAATCGTGTCTTACGTTTCACATTTTGTGTCGGTATCGGTATAATAAAAAAAGTCGGTATTGCGCTCAATTCAAATTTCAAATCGAAATCGAAGAACGTCTCACGAGGGAATCGGAATTGGAATCGATTCCATATAGCTCCATTTTTATTCGAAAAGGGAATTAAGTGAATGTGTGGAAGTTAAAAGAGTCCTCAGTGTGAATGCATGATCATATACTGTACAGTAGATTACTCAAAATAGGCATGTACACACACACACACACACACACACACACACACACACACACATTTTTTAAATGACTGCATAGGAATATACATAAATTTAAGGGAGGAAAATGTTCCAATCCATAGGGAGTTGACGTTCTTAAAAAAAATCATCGTAATCCTAGATCATTAAGTTCTTCTTCGCGAAATGAACGTACTTCGACCCCCAACTGATACCTGTAAAGAACAGTATACAAAATGTCGATCATTCCACGAAGTTACTTCTACAATTTTTGAAAAATGTGATGAAAACAAAGGAGAACCACACATGAAGTATGAAAAAAAAAGGTTTCGGTGTACGGTTTTGCGTGTGGTAGACCGAAAATGTAAATACAGGGTGTCCACAAAAGAATCGTACAAATTCCACTTGAAATAAGTTTGTACGATTTTTTTTGTGGAAAACCCTGTATTTCGGAATACTGAAAGGTGTGTAGAGGAACTAAAATACAAAACAAAAACAACTCAATAAGGGGTTTACGCGTTAAATAATATATACTAGTATATAAAAATATATATATATTATATATATATATATATATATATATATATATATATATATATATATATATATATACTTTAAACCCTAAGTTAGTGTTTTATCCCACATTCAAAGTTCATCAATCACAGGCCTTTTAAACAAGGAAAAAAGGGTAAAAAATTGCTATGAATGGATAATCCTTCGGTAACCAAACCTTTTCTATTATATTCAAATATATTTAAATCTGAGTGGATTGTAATAACATTCAGGATTAAGACTCTATATTATTAGTGAAGGATATAGAAAACAATTATTGACACGTAATTATAGTTCATATCGAGTGTTTTCCATTTGTAAAGCTCAACATCTTCAAAACAATATAAGATGAAAAAATAAAGGAAATATTTTTTAAGTGTAGTGTTTATATATATATATATATATATAATATATATATTGTTGTAACCATCAAATTTAACATGCCCAGATCTTTTGTAAAATAGATGTAGAAATTTTAGTTTAAGATTTCTTTGTGTAACATCTTTAAAAGCAAAGGGGTTTTGTATTCATGAACGAATGAATAAGTGTTTTTCCAATTTCTTCGCGTTTGTTCTATTTTAATTCAGTTCTCATCAGAGGGATATTGAAATCGAGTTAATTGCGCATGAAAAGTAAAATCTGTAATTTGAACACCGACTAAAGTAAAAGATACCGACACCTTGTCTATAATCCAAGTCAGGGTGTGTAATCCGAGAGGAGCACTTGGACAAGTCTTGGATAGATTTATCGTAGAGTCAAAGGGCAGTTAATTTACGAGTCTGGGTCCATTAGGAGCCTTGTAAGCTTTCACTTTTGTTTACATTTGAGATCTTGAGAGGAAAACCCTTAGGCGAAATTTAAAATTTTTGTTTTAAATTTTAAAATTTTAAATCTTGAATTTAAATTTTTAAATTTTAATTTAAAATTTCGTTGAGATAGGCGGAGCCTCGATTTTAACAAAGTTGAGACTAGAGCCAATAGAGGAGCAGTAATTTTGTACGGATGACGTCATGTAACGAAATTGGTTTTGATAGGTCCTTTAGACCCCAAAGGGCGGAGTTTTTGGTAATACTGAGGGGAATTTTGAGAGTCAAAATCAGTTGGTAGAAGTTCCTCCTTGAAGTTAACTATGGCTAAACAAACCCCCTGTAGACTTGTGGTGTAAGAAAATTAAAAACCGAAAGTATAAATTGTCACTAAATTGAAATAAAGAATTTGTAAACATGTCATTAACTACGCGGAAATCTGTGCAAATGCTAAAGGATTGTTAACGACCTAAACCGATAAATTTGATTGTATCTTAATTAATGTTAACCAACGGACCAAGAGTTTTGTGAACTTTCTCTTAATTTAATTTGGCTCCAAGTAAATGCTAGACGGGGTACGTCTAAGCCCCTAGTTCCTGAATCCGTCAATTTGGGTTCAGAAGAAAGTCCCGTTAGTTGATATACTGTAGCTTGCAAATTTTGAGCGGGCCGTAAATCTACGGTCCTTACGCAGCACAAGTGGGAGTAAGTTTGTCTCCCGCCAGTAGTAAGTAAATTGATTCTTTGAATATCTGGGTCGAATTGCGACCACTTCATTTCTTGTTATTTATTTTTGTTGCACTAAAATATAAAACCCCTCGATATATAAACTATTGAAGTCACATAACTGTGACCTTTGTCTTTGACGTTAAGATTATTGTATTGTCGGAAAATTTATAGATGTAATTCAGAATAAACTATTAAATGCATGTACTGTGTCGAGTAACATTTAATAAAATTTATAAGAGGGCGTGTGTTGTTTTAAATACCTTGTGATAGACCCCTCTTGTTAGCTGGGGAAAATTAACGTTCAAAGTAGGCTTGTGGAAAGCCGAAGGAACCTAGCCTATCAATTTAAAGGGCCATCCGTCTTGGGTAGGCCGAATAATCCTGGACGAAAATAAGAGATAAAATCACCGGGTACGCCCAACTTAAAGGGTGCCCGTGAAGTGAATTAAAGTCAGAGAATGGGTGTTCAATACCATAAATAAATATACGGATTGGGCACGTACATCAATATATATATATATATATATATATATATATATATATATTATATATATATATATATAAATATATATAAATTGAAGTAAACCCAAACAAGAATGATGTTTATTTAACTTATCGTTCTATTTCAAGGTCAAGGGCTTATAATCGGCCGAAATTCAATGTGTTTGTGTGTGTATATATATATATAAAAGTGCGGGTACAAAAGAACAAATAAGGTATAAACGTAAAGTATACAAGAAAATATTCACGGACATTCAATTCGTTTATGAAGGATGTATCGGTCATTGAAATACTAGTACAGCCGTAAAAGGAAAACCCATTTTCGAATTTACTTTCAGGGCTTAATATATATATATATATATATATATATATATATATATATATATATATATATATATATATATATATATATATATATGAGTAATTCAGCCGCAGATACACACTAGTATTTCCTCAAAAAGTATTTGAGAAAGGAAGAAAGGAAATAATTAACTAGTCGTAAATTAGGAATAAGTACCGATAATAATTAGGAAATGTAAAAATATCACCGATCAATACCCAATCTTTTAATAATTTATGTAATTCATGGAAATAAACGTATTATAAAAATATAAACGTACTAACTTCAGTGTGTGTGTGTGTATATATATATATATATATATATATATATATATATATATATATATATATATACAGGGTGTCCCTAAAGTCTGGACACATAGGAAATATCACTAACTATAACTAACTATATGTTATTATTATTATTATTATTATTATTATTATCTTAAATTCATGCAACTGAGGCCTAAGGTAGGCCCACATCGAATCAGCAACCCTGAGGTAGGACCAAATAGACCTCCAAGTCCATAAGTTATGGACTTGGAGGTCCTATTTGGTCCTACCTCAGGGTTGCTGATTCGATGTGGGCCTACTTAGGCCTCAGTTGGCATGAATTTAAGATATAATAATAATAATAATAATAATAATAATAACAACATGAGTTAGTTATAGTTAGTGATATTCCTATGTGTCCAGACTTAGGGACACCCTGTATATAGATATATATATAGATATAGTATGTTGTGTGTATATATATAGTATATATAAATATATATACAGATATATATATATATATATATATAGAGAGAGAGAGAGAGAGAGAGAGAGAGAGAGAGAGAGAGATTTTCTCCGTCAATGAACTTATTGAAAACCATTTATTTCATTTCCCATAATAAATAATAATAATAATAATGACAATAATAATAATAATAAATAATAAAATGACAATAATAAATAATAATAATGACAATAATGACAATAATAATAATAATAATAATAAATAATAATAATGAAAATAATGACAATAATAATAATAATAATAATGATAATAATGACTAATAATAATAATAATAATAATAATAATAAAAATAATGATCACCTTTCCCTTTATATACCTGCTAGTCATTAACTTGAGGTACGCCTGTATAAAAACCCAATTCATTTAATTAAAAGCTTGAGGAATAAACTACGCCATTATATTTATATCAGATTATTTATCTGGCAGTAAATTCTCGCCTTCCATTTTATACGATATCAAAGGCTCCGTCAGAGGTATTATTCGCCCAGAATGATTGGAATATAAATGTAATTTCTCTCTCTCTCTCTCTAATAAATTTCTGTGCGCATGTGTTTGTGTATATATATATATATATGTTAAACACAGACCGTGCATGGAACAAGGAACTCTTCTGGGAAAATTAAAAAATCACTATAGTCCGAATAAGTAATGGTAAATGACAAATACCATAGTTTTTTTCCTTTTTCATGATTTTAGCCCGACGGGGCAACGGGTCTCTCGCAAAGAGATCCCATAAATATAGCTTCCCTCACCAGCTATCTGCAAAGCAGACAGGATCCAGCTTTGGGACGTGGATCTAGGGTTTAAAGCAAACCTAGATCCCTACACTCAGAACCTACTATATAAGTAAAAGACTCGTTGCATTCACGTCGTGTTGAATAAATTAAAGAAAAAGGGGGTAACATTGTATTTTTAGCCAAAAAAACCAAAACTTAAACCTCAACCGGGACATTGAGCGTCCACTTTTCAAGGCACGAAACACGTCCGTTTAGTATACACAAACTCAGAATGGTTCCCTGAGAAACATTATATGTTAAACACAGACCGTGCATGGAACAAGGAACTCTTCTGGGAAAATTAAATCCACTATAGTCCGAATAAGTAATGGTAAATGACAAATACCATAGTTTTTTTCCTTTTCAATGATTTTAGCCCGACGAGGGCAACGGGTCTCTCGCAAAGAGATCCCATAAATATAGCTTCCCTCACCAGCTATCTGCAAAGCAGACAGGATCCAGCTTTGGGACGTGGATCTAGGGTTTAAAGCAAACCTAGATCCCTACACTCAGAACCTCTATATAAGTAAAAGACTCGTTGTATTCACGTCGTGTTGAATAAATCAAAGAAATAGGGGGTAACTATTGTATTTTTAGCCAAAAAAACCAAAACTTAAACCTCAACCGGGACATTGAGCGTCCACTTTTCAAGGCACGAAACACGTCCGTTTAGTATACACAAACTCAGAATGGTTCCCTGAGAACATTATATGTTAAACACAGACCGTGCATGGAACAAGGAACTCTTCTGGGAAAATTAAATCCACTATAGTCCGAATAAGTAATGGTAAATGACAAATACCATAGTTTTTTTCCCTTTTTCATGATTTTAGCCGACGTGGGCAACGGGTCTCTCGCAAAGAGATCCCATAAATATAGCTTCCTCACCAGCTATCTGCAAAGCAGACAGGATCCAGCTTTGGGACGTGGATCTAGGGTTTAAAGCAAACCTAGATCCCTACACTCAGAACCTCTATATAAGTAAAAGACTCGTTGCATTCACGTCGTGTTGAATAAATCAAAGAAAAAGGGGGTAACTATTGTATTTTTAGCCAAAAAAACCAAAACTTAAACCTCAACCGGGACATTGAGCGTCCACTTTTCAAGGCACGCTGGAAAGCGAAATGCACAAAGGTCTTAAGGAAATATATAAATTGACGAATTTGATTCTAACTATACCAATATCGACAGCAAGTGTTGAGCGATCATTTTCTGCGCTTAAAAGAATTAAAAGTTATTACGGAGTTCCCAAAGTGAAGAAAGGCTATCTAATCTTGCCTTAATTTCAATTGAAAAAAATTTCCTCAAGAAGCTTATGGAGAATCGAGAGTACTTTTTACAATTTGGTCATCGAAGAATTTTGCAGGAAAACTAGGAGAGCAGAATTTCAATTCAAATAATGCTTCACAATTATTTAAGGTAAATTTTAAATTTGTATCTTTTCTTTAGATCAATTCGGTAACTACTATATATAAATATGTCTAATTTTTTGTTCGCATATTTAAGCCTAACATTAAATGAACTTTCCTTCAAAGAGGTCCCCAAAAGTTTGTAAAACACCTTTAACTTGCTAAGTTCTATGTAAACAATATGCAAAGTTTGGGCAAGAGGGTTAGGCGGATGTTTTTCTTCCATTCCATAACATTGCATGCCTGAACAAAATGTCACGAGTCGCCACTGTCAGGGGCGGCTTCTTAATGAATGCAAGGCATGCACTGCATGCGTAAATAATATACTCAATGAATTTAAAATTATTATTTAAGTTAAAAAAATAAAGTTAAAATTATTATTAATATTATTAATATAATATTGGTTCTATCCTCGGTTACTACATAACTCATAAGAATACCATAAAAGACAAAATACAGCTTATCTAATATGTACTACACTGTAATGCATGTGACTGCATGCGTAAGTAAAATTACCACGAGTTATATATATATATATTATATATATATATAATATATATATATATAATTAATATATATATATATATATATACACACGCACAGAGGTGTTATCAAATTATGTTTCATAAATGAGTATACATATTCAGGACGTCAAAGTGAACAAAAACGTTCTTATGAACATAAATCCGCAATCGTTTCGTTTTCGAGATACGTTGCTTTTTTGCCGAGGACGATGCTATTCTCTGTACACCAATTATATGCTTTCTACATATATCAGACAACAATAAAATTATTATTATTATCAATATTTATTTTATATTTTTTATTTTATTATTTTTTTCAAGTTAAGAAGAGTATTGCTTCTATCTTTTCTCGTATGTAACGCGTCGGAAATGAAGTGGCTCGTGCTTGTTATAATCAAGATAAAAATCCTGTCATAATACTAAAGATAATAATAATAATAATAATAATATTGTTGTCTGATATATGTAGAAAGCATACAATAGATGTACAGAGAATAGCATCGTCCTCAGGCAAAAAACAATGTATCTCGGAAACGAAGCTATTGCGGATTTATATTCATAGGAACTTCTTTGTTCACTTTCACGTCCTGAATATGTATGTACTCATTTATGAAACACAATTTGATAACACCCTGTATAAATAAATAAATATATATATATATATTTTGTGTGTGTGTGTGTATAATTTGTAATTAATATGTTACTTTTCTTTCAATTTATTCCTCGAGATTTTGGAAAATTACGAGGAAATGACGATATTTTTATTATTTTAAAGATAACAAATTGAAAAGGTAAACTATTTACTTTTTCAGTATTTTTCTTACTTTTGATTTGAGACACAGTCGTGATAATTATTATAAACAGTCGTGCTTACCCAGGTCATATATATATATATATAATTATATATATATATATATACACCATAGGTACTAGATTATGTTTCTATACCTATCCTTACATTTATTGTTTATGTTCATAAAGCTAAATTAGTTTATGTTTCGAAAATAATGATACAATTTTAGAGAAAATGTTTATTTTATATTTTTAAATTGTTCAAATATTAAAAAATAGTATTTTGACATTCATATTTAAAGTTTAAAAAGTAAAATTTTCTACATCCTTAATAAAAATAAAATTTATGTTCAAATAAAAATAATTTTCAGAAATTTTTATTCAATTCCGAGTATTAAAAAGTTAAAAGTATTTACGTAAATTTACTTTTGTGTAGTTACGATATATTTTTGGGTTTTTTTGTTTACCCGAGCAGATAAAACATCTTTTACAGTCTCTTTAGTCATTTTACAGTTTACAGGGTTCAGTACGTATATTTGCTATAGTGAAGATGTGACATAAAAGTTTTTTCAACCTAAATTCGGGTAACTGACAATGATGATAGGGGCTATATCTGCTACATTGCTACACCCTTTTGAAGAATTTTTCATGAAAAAAAAGATTCTCCTTTCCACCATTGATCCACTTTTTATTTCTACGTGTAGCTATTACCTTTCTTTCCTCTTATGCCCAAGTTGATTCTTCGTTTTTGCTTCGTTGGGAGACTTTCAGAATTATAGTTATTGCTTCATTCAGTATTTACACGCTTCATTCAGTTATCAACCTTCATGTTTTTAATTTAACTTCGATTTCATGGCCAGTAGGAATTATATATGCAAAATACCACAATTAAAACTAGGTATGGTTTCATTAAACAAATTTGAGGAGGACATGATTCTCTACAAAAGCTGAAGGAGCCAAATTTGTCGCAAAATTCTCTGTATTACTTTATTCTTACGAGTCAGAATTAGAAATATATAAACATCAAAACTTCCCATTCCACGTTACCGTCAATTTTTATATACGATTCCTAGTTGCTTTCACAAATGCTCATTGGCGTTTTGATCAAGACTTTGTGATGAAAAAGTTCAACTCTTGGTTCCTCTCACTCAGTCTTCTGCTGTCTTTCCAAGTTAACTTTGTCGAGTATTACACAGTGTGGTTTAGGTATTTGTCTCGATGGAAGATGAATCCCATCACGAGTAAACAAACATCACTCGGAAGTGTATCATGAAACAAAATTTTATGGTAGCGCATCTTACTCATACTCCCATCGAATTTCACGAGATTACTCACTGCCGCTGAACTGAAGCACCTCACATCATAATAGTCAATTTTAATGATTGGTTGAAACTTTTCCTTTTTACGACGTCTCACAAAAGTACCCCTTTCATTTCCATAAAGTTCATTTTTGACTCCTCACTCCACAGCACATTCACCTTGTTGGTTTACGTCGTCGTCGTTGGCCTAGGCAAGCTACGGCTTGGGACCGTAGCGCATCTATCCGGTATAGGTTAACCTGGATGATGTAGCCATAAGCACTGCCGCTAGTTAAGTGCCAACCAGTGATTCTCACTAGCCGTATTGAGTCCGTTAGGCGAAACTGCGACAGTACCAAAGGTGGAAAATATAACCTTTGGTTTCTATTATTTATTTGTAAAATGGACATGGTATTAGATTAAAATAAATATTTGAATATAAATAATTAACTGACAATTGTGATATATAATTAATTATGTTTACATACAATAAAATATATAGTATACATAAAATTAGTATTAATGTGGTTCACAATTGAATTATAATGGGGTAACTAATTTAAAATGAATTTATACTATTCCGAAATTCAAGATGGTAAAATTAACATTTATCTTGAAACTAAAATAAGAGTATTCACTACACACTCCCCACCAGAGAGGAAGTTCAAAGAGTTCCGAACGACACAGATTTCCGCTGAACCTTTTGGTAGCTACATGTACCTCACTTAAGGTTGATTCCAAAAACGCAGGCTTAAGACGATCGATAGAAACCTTGTCGACCTTGGAACCGCGCTGGATGAGAAATGATTTGCGCGTACGTCGGAGAACTTCATAGGGCCCGTCATATGGACATTGGAGAGGCCGTTTTGGGAGAGGTACACGAACGAAAACGTGGGTGCAAGATTGGAGGGCTGGGGAAACAAAGATGTTCTGTTGGCTAGTCAATCGAGGGGGAACAGGCTGAAGGGACTGCATGTGAGAGGAAAGTGTTTGAGCGAATTCCGTAGGATCACATGACTTATCCCCTGCAGTGAAGTAGCCACCTGGTAGCCGCAGTGTTGTTCCATAGACTAGTTCAGCCGCTGTAGTCTTCAGATCACTCTTAAATGCAGAGCGAATACCAAGCAACACGAGTGGAAGTTTATCCATCCAATGGGAGTCTTCGTGACACATAAGGGATGACTTCAGCTGGCGATGGAAGCGTTCGACGAGGCCGTTAGCTTGCGGATGATACGCACAGGTATGCGCATGTACTGTACCCAACAAGCTGGTAAACTTCTTCCAAAGCGAAGACTCAAATTGGCGACCTTGGTCAGTGATGACTTTTGTCGGCAATCCAAATCTTGATACCCATCCATGAAGAAAGGCTCTTGCAACAGTGTCCGCTTGGATATCAGGAAGTGGGATGGCTTCAGGCCATCTGGAAAAGCGGTCGAGACAGGTGAGCAGATAACGTTGGCCTTGAATCACTGGAAGAGGGCCAACAATGTCTACATGAATTACCTCAAATCGCTGGGATGGGGGCGGAAATGCGTCAAAGGGGGACCTGGTGTGCCTTTGGACTTTGGCACGCTGGCAGGCAAGGCACGTTTTGGTCCAATGTTTGACATCCTTCCGCATCGAGGGCCAAACAAAGCGAGAGGTAACCAGGTGTTGCGAAGCACGGATACCAGGATGGGAGGGCTTATGAAGATCCGTGAAGACTGCTTTTCTGTGACATGGAGGGACATAAGGGCGAATAGCAGCTGTTGATACGTCGCAATAGAGGGGCACAGACAATCCTGGCATACTCATTTTCTTGAGGGAAAGTGAGTGAGTGGAGTCTTCTCTGAGCAGGTCTTGTAGTTCCGTATCCTTATCTTGATCCTGTGCAATAGCATTCCACAGTGTAGAGCTGAGGGTAACAGAAGTAATCTCAATTCTTGAAAGTGCATCCGCTGGAGTGTTCAAGACACCTTTGATGTGGCGGATATCTGTGGTAAATTGCGAGATATAATCGAGTTGCCTGATGACTCTGGGAGAGTGGTTACAGCTGTTTTTATTGAAGACAGTGACCAAAGGTTTGTGGTCGGTAAAAACACAAAACTCTCGGCCTTCAAGGAAATGTTGAAAATGCTTCACGTTTAAGTAAATAGCAAGAAGTTCACGTCCGAAAGCACTATAACGCGTTTGGGCTGGCTGCAGCTTTTTCGAGTAAAACGCGATGGGTGCTTGTTGACCGTTAATGGTTTGTTCCAACACACCACCGATCGCAACATCTGATGCATCGACCGTCAGAGTTAGGGGGCATCACTGATAGGAAATGACAGAGACAATGCACTATTGATAGCATTTTTGGCATTGTCGAACGCCTGTAAACTATCGCTACACCATAACAATTTCGTTACCTTGCGTTTGTGTGTGATCATAGCGTGTAGAGGAGCAAGAACACTAGCACAGTTTTTAATGAACTTGTGGTAATAATTTACCAAACCTAGAAACCGACGTAACTCACGCTGATTATTTGGCATTGGGTAATTTTTTATCACTTCACACTTGTCCTGAAGGGGGGTAATTCCGTGCTGCGAAATCGTGTGACCAAGAAATTCCAAGGTTGGCTGTGCAAACACACACTTAGATGCATTAATAGTAACACCGTATTGTTCTAAACGTTGAAAGAGGAGTGAAAGATGTTCCTTATGTTCCTCTTCCGTTGAGCTGGCCACAAGCAAATCATCGATGTAGGCATAAACAAAGTCTAAGCCTCTGGTGACCTCATCTATAAACCTCTGAAAGGTTTGCGCAGCATTCCGTAGCCCGAACGGCATCTTCACAAATTCGAATAACCCAAATGGTGTACAAACTGCAGTCTTGGGAATATCCGAAGGCTCTACGGGAATGTGGTGGAAAGCCTTAACGAGATCTATTTTACTGAAGATAGATTTGCCGTGGAGAAGAGAAGTAAAGTCTTGGACATTTGGTACCGGATATCGGTCCGGGATGGTTGTCGAATTCAAAAACCGGTAATCCCCACATGGTCTCCAGTCTCCTGACTTCTTCTGGACCAGGTGTAGGGGAGAGGACCAACTGCTTTTGGAAGGTCTTATTATCCCAAGATCCAGCATAAGCTGGAATTCCGATTTGGCAGCTTTCAGTTTGTCCGGGGCAAGACGTCTGGGTTTTGCAAACACAGGGGGACCTTTTGTTGTAATGTGATGGGTAATGGTGTGCTTAATGGTATCACCCATCTGCATCGGTTGAAGAATTCCTGGATATCGCTGGAAAAGGCACTGGTACATGGAATTAGGGGGAACGAGGGAAAGTGCAGAGTTCGAGGCGTCCGGAAGGGCAACCTGTTTGGCAAGAACAGAAAGCAGTGTGGCCTGGTCGCATAAGCGTCGCTTGTCAAGATCCACCAGGAGTTTGAAATGCTGGAGGAAGTCAGCGCCGATTATGGGATGCCGCACTTGAGCACAGATGAAAATCCACTTGAAGGATCGGTGAAGGCCCAAGTTTAGTTCACGCGACTGAGTACCGTACGTGGGTATGCGTGAACCGTTAGCAGCGTATAGAGGCGGAGATTCCGAGTGCGTATGACCAGATTTTTGAGGGAATACACTGACTGACGCTCCGGTATCAACCAAGAAATTGACACCAGAGTTCCTGTCCTTTATGAATAACAGGTTGGTAGTGCGAGTACTAGACGCCATTAGGACTCGCTGCTGGGGTTTTCCGACGAAAAATTGCAAGGGGAGATGCACTTCCTAGCCTTCTTTCCAAATTTCGAGTGGTAGAAGCAGATCTTCCCGGAACTCGAACGATGCCTCTTCGTAAATCTTGACCGAGAATGGCTTCTTTGCCGTTGATTTTGTAGCAGAGAACAAACGTGGTTGAGTTGTTGACTTAACTCTTTCACTTTCAACTCCAGTTCCGATTGTGTGTTCACGTTGTTGACCGGAGCTGTGTCAATCTCCACTACTTTGTCGGCAGTTTCTGCTAGTTTATCAACTGGAGTAGCAGGATCCATAGTGGCCAAGACACGCTGAGCTGATGGAGGAAGTTTCTGCAAGAACAACTGTCTAAAGATGTCCTTATCGAAGGTTTGTGCGCGTTCGCCTAGAGCGCACTGCATAGCCCTCAGCATTTGAGTGGGCTTACGGTCTCCAAGTTCTTCTTTCGAGATTAACTGATGTAGTTTCTCACGCTCGGAGACAGTGGTGCGGCACAGGATGGCAGACTTCAGATCGTTGTACGGGTCCTCACTCGTGGAAGTAGATACGATGACGTCACGGACTTCAGAGATGATGCTCGCTGGTAGAGAGGACAAAACATGATCGTATTTCGTCCTGCTAGCGGTGATCCTTCCCAAGTTGAATTGTGATTCCACTTGGTGGAACCAAATAAATGGATCACCCGGCCAGAAGACGGGGAGCTTTACGCTCAAGTGGGAGATGGCACCAGCGTCGTCAGGCATCTTCTCCTATGCTTGCTGACGTACAAGCAAGACGACAAGTTCCCAACGAAGGAGTGGAGGTTGAGACGAGCGCAGGCACAGAGCGCACGGGCAGGGGTGAGGGGCAGAGGGCACGAGCGACATTACAGTCTGGTCCTAGTCGCTCGGGTGAAGGGGGTGATGGGCACGAACGACGTTACAGTCTAGTCCTAGTCGCTCGGGTGAAGGGGGTGATGGGCACGAACGACATTACAGTCTAGTCCTAGTCGTTCGGGTGAAGGGGGTGATGGGCACGAACGACGTTACAGTCTAATCCTAGTCGTTCGGGTGAAGGGGGTGATGGGCACGAACGACATTACAGTCTAGTCCTAGTCGTTCGGGTAGAAGGGGTAATCCAGCTCCGGGGTCACCAATTGTTGGTTTACGTCGTCGTCGTTGGCCTAGGCAAGCTACGGCTTGGGACCGTAGCGCATCTATCCGGTATAGGTTAACCTGGATGATGTAGCCATAAGCACTGCCGCTAGTTAAGTGCCAACCAGTGATTATCTCACTAGCCGTATTGAGTCCGTTAGGCGAAACTGCGACAGTACCAAAGGTGGAAAATATAACCTTTGGTTTTCTATTATTTATTTGTAAAATGGACATGGTATTAGATTAAAATAAATATTTGAATATAAATAATTAACTGACAATTGTGATATATAATTAATTATGTTTACATACAATAAAATAATAGTATACATAAAATTAGTATTAATGTGGTTCACAATTGAATTATAATGGGGTAACTAATTTAAAATGAATTTATACTATTCCGAAATTCAAGATGGTAAAATTAACATTTATCTTGAAACTAAAATAAGAGTATTCACTACAACCTATTTTTTGTGTTTCTTCGAAAAGTCTGGCCTCTTGTATTTATTCACATCGCTAATATACGACTTTTGACAGCAACTATTTCTCGCAGTCCAAGTTCTTGAAGCCTTCCTTCAACAGTGGACGTGCTTACACCAACTCCATATTCCTAAATTCTTAAACGTTACGACTATTCTCCATTCACGTTGAGAATAAAATCCCCTTCTGACTTTGAGTATTTTATAGAAAAGAAAACAGTATATCATGCTTCTTATAGCCTATAATTTTCACACTAAAGAATTTATTAAGAGGATGTTAGCAGATTTAGAAATTTAGGGTAAATTACACATCAGAATATTACTTACATAACATCCCACTTCAGTCTCAAAAAGCGAAGCGATTCATCATCATGAAATTATAAGGGTGAAAGGAGGATGCCTTGCTTTACTCCAGAGGAAGAACTAAAATATTCCGACAGAACATTTCCCTATAATCATTGTCATAAAGGCAGTTTGTATATACTCCAAATTATGAATATGTAAAATATATCAAACTGGAATATTCTTTTCTTCCAAATTAATACCAACATCAAAGGAGACCCGCGGATCACGGGGTTATTTTCATTTTAACTTTTTAAAACCAATTATAGGTAATGCCCATAAGTAACCATGTATCGGGACGACAAAACGGTATAATTACCGGTAGTATGTATGTTGTCCAATTGTTTTTTTACAAAAATTAATTATTTAAGGACTTAGACTCTGGTGGGAGGCGGGGGAACATAATAAGTATGAGATAACACAGCTGAAAATAGTGGTGATATTCATACGTATATTTCGAGCCGTAAACATTTTTAATTTTAAGTATTCACATGACAAATCATTTACACCCGCAGGCAAGAATCCGTATATAATAACCATGTAACTTCAAATATATGTATATTGTAGTGTGTGTGTGTGTGTGTGTGTGTGTGTGTGTGTGTGTGTGTGTGTGAGAGAGAGAGAGAGAGATTTCCTGAAAGGTTTGAACCATCCCTTTTCTTATTTATGAGGAAGCAACTGAATGTGACAAGCGATAAACATTCCTATTGTCGGATATAAAAGATTGAAATTACTTTCCATGCATATATTTTACTTCTGATATTGCATCCATTGAAGATAGATAGAAAGGAGATATACAGATTGGGCAAATTTATACAATTTCTCTGGATGATAGGTCATTTTATTTGTTTTGTGAATATACTTAATAAAACACTAAAACACACACACACACACACGCGCGCGCGCGGACAATACAAAATTAAATTCGCAATATAAGTACATAAATAAAGTCATAAACAGAATTTACAAAATCATTTAAATTATGTACAAGAGTCTTTATATGGAAAATCACATGATCGCCGAAGCGTGGCTGCAGTATTAGCGTTTAAATACACATACATGACTGTTTTGTACACATATATACACACACACACACACACTCGTTGAAAAGGAAATAAAGTTAAATGCTGAGAAATTCTGTAATGTTATGGTATTTAAAAGGGCCCCTTTTTTTAAAGTTATGCATAACCTCTAACTTCTTTACAACACATTATTGGGAAATGTCTGTCGAAAATTTATTTCTTAAAACAATAAATACATATATTTATTCTTTGAACAAAAAATAATAATAAAAAATAGAATCTATTTTGTTCCCATATGAGCGTATTTCCTAAAAGTCAGTGTTAAAAATGATGGTTCATTGTATATTGTAAAAATGATCATAAAAAAAAATTTGCTCAGAGCGTTTAGCAGTAATTCACGCTTATAATTTTTTTGAAATAGCTTCTTTCAAGGTTAAGGCAGTTAGTTATCATATGCAATAATAATTATTTAACTTTTTTAATACAACTCTTAATAAATGTAATCACAATAAATAATAATTAAGGTAATGCAGGTGGTTTGTTTTGGCACTATATATATATATATATATATATACAACTCGTAATAAATGTAATCACAATAATTAATAATTAAGGTAATGCAGGTGGTTTGTTTTGGCACTAATATATATATATATATATATATATATATTATATTATATATATATATATATATTATATATATATATATATATATATATATATTATTATTATTATTATTATTATTGTCGTTTCTTGTTCTTGCAAACGTAAGGAATAATCTATTTTGATAACGCACTCCTGCAGGTTACCAAACCTATACCCAGAAATTATACCCATTTGATCCACGTATATTTTTTATCGACACCTCTAAAACAACTAACTTAACTTAATTTCACTTAACCTAACCTAACCTAGCCTAGCTTCAATTTTCTTTTTTTTTTTCCTCGGGGGAGTTTTTCTCTATTTTCTCTACTTCTTTCTTGGGCTAACCTAGAGTGGATCTTCTTAGGGTTTTTGTTAGCCTTAATCAAATTTAGTATAGGACGTATAAAAAAAGAAAAAAAAAAACAAAGCGAAAATTCAAATCCTAAATAATATTTTTTGAATGAAAATTTTGAATGTAAAATATTAAAAATTACGAATAAATAAATTTGTAATTTCGTTGTATAAAAATGTTGACGATAAAAATGTTGACGATTTTTTACAGTATAAACGAGTCGTTAATTTGACTTCATTATTACCATCATCATCATTACCATCATCATCATGATGATCATCGTCATTACAGGATCCTTCAGATACTGTAATATATCTCGCACATCCTCATAAAAATTATGTTTTTAATCATAAAAAAAAGTATTATATTTTGTACAATTCTCTTTCTCTTTCAATGGAAACTCAAATTATAACTATCAACTCATATATATATATATACACACACACACATATATATGTATATATGTATATATATATGTGTGTGTGTGTGTGTGTGTTCGCGCGCGCATATGCGTGTTCATATTAAATATTTATCTACACTAATTTTGTCTTTTTAATATCTAATATTATTACGTCATATCGTTTGTATGATATTTATATATATGTCAGCAGTAAAAAGAAAAACACACACGAGGCATATATATATATATTATTTATTTATTTTATTTATTTATTTTATTTATTTATTAGTTCCTACATAGTCCGCGACAGTAAGTTATTGCTGATGAGAGCTTGGTTTTTAGGCTTCAGGGCGTGACATCCTTTTAGTGTTTATATACAGTTTGGACCTTCTTAAGGGATTGGTAATTTATGATGGTTTTAGAATATTTAAAGCTTGATGATTAGTTTCACTAAACATTTTCTCATATATTCATTCTCTCCTACTTTTTCTCTCTTCTTTTAATGGCGTTCCTCATCTCCATCTCTTTGCTATTTTTCTTTCGTAATATGAGGTTGGAGAGTGGGTTGGAACTCATTTATATACCCCCCCCCACACACACAATATATATATATATATATATATATACTCCTTGTCATAGAGGGGGATGTTGGTTACAGTTAAGGAAACTATACATTTTCTAAAAGAAATCTTCCATTAGGCACTATGCACTTGGCACCTGGCACTCGTTTTTGGTAATTAACTTTCCTCACGAAAGGATAACTATTCTTTTGCCTACTTTGGAATAAAAATTCAAAATAACTTAAGCTTCAGGCGAGGCCAAAGTTGAGACAGAAGGAGGAAGAAGAAGTAAAAGTAGTAGTTGTTACTTATTTCTGTGTCTGTGCTTTCCTGAAGGCTGTCTCGCTAAAGGGAAGGTCTTTATCCCTTTTCGTCTCCTTCTGCGTTCGTAACTTTTCTCACACGCGAGGTCGGCTATTACGTGCGAATCCTATTTACTGGGTATCGTTCACTATCGTATACTTTTTTTAAAATCTTTTCTTTTTTTAATGCAATTTAAACACTGTTTTTACCGCCATGTATTATGTTTTAAGTAAAAAACTAACATACAGGAAAAATTTATATATATATATAGAGAGAGAGAGAGAGAGAGAGAGAGATTCAGAGAGAGAGAGAGATTCAGAGAGAGAGAGAGAGAGATTTTGTTAACTGATGATTCAGTCGGGAAAGAGGTTTCTACTGTTACAAGCTTTTGATTGGCTCTGAACGAAATCCATTTTCATTCGTTAATGTAATCACAGATTACAGATTACCAGATATAACACTAAACAGAGTTACGTTTTGCTTAGCAATCAGACGTTGTTAGGAACATTTCTCAAAGGTTAGTCGAATTTAATTCATGCAGAAATGAAATCTGTTAGATTTGTACAATGGTTTCACTAATGAGTCAATATTCGTTGCCAATAACCGGGCCATTCTTTATATAAAGTCCTTAGCAACGGATAAGGTTGTTATGCAAATTTGTTTTTATGGAAGTGACCTTTTTGTTTATTGGTTGACCTGATGGTCATGATTAAGTGTCATCCCTTCATTGATTAATTATTCGAAGCCTCATTTCTCTTTCAGAATGGACCGAACATCGAGCCACTTATTCTGTCACCAAAACAGTTCGACTCGCACGTATCGAGCAGTATCAATCACCTACTTCAGACTGGAACTCCACCACAACTGAATTCGGTTGAGCAAATAAGGCACACGAGTAACCTCGATACTGTTCAACCTCTAAGCAGTGGAAATGGGTATATAGAATACCTTCAAGTTAACATACACAAATCCAGATAGATTCAATGCAGCTTTACACCGTTCGTGGGATAGCGTGTTTGCTCACGCAACACCTACTTTTTTCCCGCGTTAAATTTCAAGAATAACTTTTTTATTAAATTCTGAAGGATTAAAGAGAAAATTAAGAAAAGTTAAATGTTAACATTTAAGTAATTTAACAAGCAAAAATACAAAAAAAAAAAAGTGATTTGGGATTTAACATGAAAGAAAATATCAATTTGATTCCTGTATTTCGTCTTTAACAGGATTTGTCATTTTTTATTATTTTAAAAAAATCTATCCAAACTCACGACATTTATTTACGAATTATGATTTATACAAACACTCTTCAATCATTTAATTTACAAAATAAAAACTAAATCATTGTAAAAATAAATATTACGCTTAGATTCGTTTTACAAAGTTAGACGCTTATTATTTTATCAATGGCGTATTTTTTCTTCCTTTTAAAAACTAAATTCTAATTTAAACTCGGATTAAATAATTATTTATTTATTTATTTTATTTTATTTATTTATTTATTTTATTTATTTATCATTTTTTACCTGTTAAAATAAATGCAGCTCCAAACTGGAAAATAATTTGTGTTTCCTGTTTCAAACAAATTAATGAAATTAAAATCCTCAGAGTGATGATAATTACCAAGTTTGTAATTTAATTTTATCCGGTTTTGGAAAAAAATGTTGATAATTGCATGAGTTACTTTCTGTAACTGACAGCCAGCAGGATAGATCATATGACAGTTGGGACTTACAGAGGAGGACCCAATGTCATTCGTTATATATATATATATATATATATATATATATATATATATATATATATATATATATATATATATATAGGGTGTCCATAAATGATTACCCTGATTAAAGCATGCTATAACTTTTAAATAAACACTCGTATTCAAACACAGTTTTAATCATAAGTAGATAAACATACAAAGTTTTGATACATAGTTAATGAACTTAATAAGCTTCCACATGTGCCCCTAGTGGCACGTAAAATGTCGTAAAACGTCTCTGTTTCCGCAACTGTGTACCTGGATATGCTCATCAATTACGCCATCCCCCAGCTGCAGGACAGGCAGCCAACTGTCATCTTCCAACAAGATGGGGCACCCCCTCATTGGGCGCATGTTGTTCGTGAAACTCTCGACGCAACATTTCCAAATCGATGGATTGGCAGGGACGGGCCAATCCCATGGCCCCCAAGATCACCAGACATTACCCCGCTGGATTTCTTTCTCTAAGGTCATGTTAAAGATTTGGTTTATGCAACAGTTGTTCCAGATATCAGGACATTGCGAGAACGCATTACGGATGCAATTACAACAGTTAACCCACAAATGTTGGAAAATGTGTGGCGTGAATGTGAATACCGTTTAGACATTTTACGTGCCACTAGGGGTGCACATGTGGAAGCTTATTAAGTTCATTAACTATGTATCAAAAGTTTGTATGTTTATCTACTTATGATTAAAACTGTGTTTGAATATTTGTGTATATTTAAAAGTTATAGCATGCTTTAATCAGGACAATCATTTATGGACACCCTATATATATTGTATATAAGATCATGTAAGCAAAACCGCGCAAAAGCGTTATAGCATTTAAACACTTAAATAAGACTTTACCAAAATGAAACTTTTTGAAATTCAAACTCGAACGTAAAAGCAGAAAGAAAAATCATGTCAATTTTTACTTTCATTAATTTTCATTAATTGAAATTAAAAGTTTTGTTTTATTAACTTTTCGAAATTATTAAATCAATGTTATCTGTATGTTGCTTTTTACTGTATTAATACCGTTTAATGTCACTAAAATAATACTTACATTGAGTTCAGTGTTTCATCTTATCAGTCAAATTGGACAGATAAATAGTCGGTTTAAAAAAGTGGATAATCCTATGTCAGTTTGTCGCAACGACTAAACATTATATTATTTTAGTTTATATCTTAATCAGTTTGACTTGAAGCAATGACCTAATCATTCGATAGGTTTTAAAGGTATCTACAGTGAAAGGAGCTGTCCTGTATTATTATTATTGATATTATTATTGATAAATTCATTGATATATGGCCGAGTCCACGTGTAATATGGTTGTTTTAAAGCAAAGTTTACGATAGATTTGGCCACAATGGAAAATATGTCCCAAGATTAATGTATTTAATGTATCTATAATATATAGGATCAAATCAGAAATTTAGCTATTTGAATGCTTTCGATCCTTTTGTGGAATATGCCAAGGGCCTTCGCTATCTTCCTTGCTGTTTACTGTATTTCCCCATTAATTAAGACTTATTCCTAAAAGAAACCAGGCTAAATAAACTAACGTATGCTGACGATACAGTGTTAATAAGACTATCAATTAAGCTAATTCTATTTTCAATAAACGCCTGTGAAATTTACATGCAGTAATTCATGTCATTGTGTTTGTTGGTACGTGACAAAACAAAATTACTCGTTTCATCTTCAAGGAACACAAACAAGAAAATATACATAATTTAAAATGAAGGGTGATGATGTTTATACAAGGGAGAATTTAAGTATTCCCATATGGATCACCTTTCCTCTTACGAAGTGATCCCGGCAGTAGTAGTGGTAACGTAGTATTAATTGATAATAGTGAAGGGAAGTAGTCTTGTAACTTGTATGTTTAATTAAATATTTTAAATATTTACTGAACAATATTTTAATTTATCGCACTATATATACACAGTAAGTATACTTATAAGACCTCTGAACTGTCACGCCAGCACTCGTGTCTCAGTGGGTAACGCCATTTACCTGTGAAGTGAAGACAGAGGTCGTGGGTTCGACCTCAGATGGTATTGGTAATAATAATAATAATAATAATAATAATCCAGGAGATAGTACAATGGACCGCGTTCGTCTGGCCTGAGACTATACCAATTTCTGGCCCTCTTCACTGGTTACTGTGAATTGGCACTTCCAAGTTGAGCCTTATTATTATATAAGATGAGATGACAGTGTTCCTCTTTGTTTATTATCCTGAATTATTATTATTAATATTAATTTTATCATCATTTTTTAATTATGTTTTTTTAATTATTTTTAATTACTTTTAATTATTTATTCCAGTTAAAGGTTGTTATATTCTTACAAAGAAAAATATATCCTTCATTTTCTTCTCTTTTCCCCTTTTCGTACCCTAATTTGACGATCATGGATCCGACTCTCGGCTAGGACTTTATATTTTAATGATTACGGTACTTCTCTGAGTTTCCCTCCCTCTGTAGGGTAGTGGTTCGGATCCCACTCAAAGTTGTAGATTCCATTCGTCACGTGACATTTGCCATTACGAAGGAGGTTAAATAACGCCCCCAAATTATTATTATTAAAGTTATTTTGATCACGTTTCAAATTAACACGAGATTCTTTGGTTTAACTAAAAGGCATTCCATATTACATGGAAGGCGTTCTTATGTCAATCATTATTACCACCATTACCGCCATTACCAACACCACACACACACACACACACACACACACACAATATATATATGTATTGTGTGTATATATACACACACTAGTTAATTAAAGGTACATCCCAGCAAGGCAATGAATGGCTATTCAAACGCGAAATAACAGCACGCAGACACACGTCGTAAACCTGATTTTGATTTTTTTTTTTTAAATTGCATCGTCGCAGAAGGATACAAAACATTTACACATATTTTTTTGTAGTTAATTTAAGTCTTCACACCTGCTCAAAAAGGTAAAAAGGTAGCTGGAACACGTGTATACTTTGAACCTCAGCATGGAAGTTATTTCTGTCAGCCAGGTAAATTAATTTTATATCTGAATTGGATTGAATTAAATAACTTTCACTGATAGAATAAATACAATTCAACAATTTTGTTTTAATACAAATAATTGCGAAGTTGGACTATTTATTTCATTGTGGCCTTTAAGCTTTAGGCTTTACTGGGCTCTTAATTAAAAATAAAGCAGATACTTATTATTATTATTATTATTATTATAGATATACAACAAATATGAAATCATTATTGAAGGTATGATAATACCAATACTATACAAAGAAATCAATATTAGACACGAGAGATGAACAGTAACTGAGTAATGTACATTTTTAATCCTAGTTTTTTTATCAGTATTCCAAAATATTAACTGAGAATTTCAACGTGGTTTTAAACGAAATTTAATTTCACAATAAATTTTTTTATTATCACCTTTTAAAATATTCCATAGTTTCACTCCAATGAAAATGGGGTCATTTTTATGATCTTTTTGTAGAGTAAAGACGGATATATTTCAAAATATTTTAAAGTTTACTTATTAATTTTTTTGAGATGTATTATTTTTATTTCTCCATTTTAAATTTATATTTTTATTTTTTCTTTATTTTTGGTTCACTGCGGGTGGTCACACGAACTGACATCTTAGTTTTAAGTTTATTTATAGTTGACATATTTGAATATAAACATAAAATATATATATATATATATGTGGTGTGTGTGTGTGTGTGTGTGTGTGTGTGTGTGTGTGCGCGCACGCGCGCGTTGAATGGGCATAAATGAAGCAATTATCCTAACTCACAATTATGGAAAATAAAAAGAAAAAAATATTAAAAACGTTTCTTAAATATAGGAAATATTACGAAAGCTTTTTCTATAATCTTATTTGAGGATCCATCAATTAACATCAGATTATTAAAGGACTTGACGCAGGTGTCATCGTGAATTTGAAACATGTTTCTCCATTAATTATAAATTTTTTATGTACATACAAAATTTCATCGTTTTTAATATTTACTATGTAAAATTTTACTTACAAAACGGACATAGACTGGAAAAGGTTGATATACATTATATTATATTATATATGTACAGGGTGTCCTAGAATTATCTGTACAATATTTGGCTGTTATTAAAAGTCAACCATGAAGTGTAGAAATTCCAGTGTTGTCCCATTTTACAGAGAATCTCATTAAGTTTTTTCTGATACCACGTTTTGACAATATTTTTAGAAATGTACGCGGGTGACAGACATTGATGATTTAAAAGCAATAATCACAGCTGCTATTGAGCGAATTGATGTGGATATGCTGCAGCGTACATGGCAACATTTGGAGTATCGATTGGATGTTTTGCGAATCACTAATGGTGCACATATCGAATGTTTGTAACAACGTTACTTTAATAAAAGAAACTTTTGAAAATACAGATTCTAAATAATCTTGTTTACGAATTTTACGTGTGTTATCAAGAATTTTATTAAAAGATGAAATTGTACAGATAATGTTCGGACACACTGGAATTTCTAAAAAACTTGTCAAAACTTGATTTCAGAAAAAACTTAATGAGATTCTCTGTAAAATGGGACAACACTGGAATTTCTACACTTCATGGTTGACTTTTAATAACAGCCAAAAATTGTACAGATAATTCTCGGACACCCTGTATATATATATATATATATATTATAATATATATATATATATATATATATATATATATATACTTACTTACTTTTGGTTACGGTTCGTGAGTTTGAACGACGGTTCAGGATTGATCTGGGGTCGACCTCTCTGCAGCATCCCGCTTCATTTCCGGACCACAAACTGCGAAACGCCAGTGGGGCCAGAATTGAGTTATTTATACCACTATATTCCCCACCCCTTCCTCTATCCCGTGGGTGAGTCAGGAAGCAGCAGATTGTGGACCTGTACGTACAGTCAAAATCAATCAAATATGGTTATTGGTTCAAAAGTTATGGCATTTTTCTCCATTTTTAAATTTTTTCGCTTGGCAGCTTGTGGTCCGGAGTGCCTCATATACTCGTATATACAGGATGCCAAAATTATGCGATGGAACTTTATTAAGTCAAAATTCAATTAAAAATGAAGTAAATATTATTAAAAAAAAAAGTTAATCTGGACCTTAAGAAAAGGGTATAATTTATATAGGTACATCTCCACTTCGCAGCGAATACAATAACCTCTTCTCGTGGGCCGTGGCACTGATTCAGTCATTTAGTTGATGGTATCTTCGTAATAACTTTGTTCTGTCACTTCCTATCACGTAGTAAGGTTGTTAGGATTATCCTTTTT
>JAJOZX010003929.1:0-2500 GCA_023014485.1 Bathynomus jamesi | reverse complement strand
AAAGCATTTTAAAAATGTAAATAATAAATAGGTTACGCAAATATACACTCACTCGTAAGCGTCTATAAATACGAGTACACACACACACACACACACACACACACACATTTTATATATATATATGAGACATCGCGAGTACGAAGGGCGAACTCGCCACATTGGCGATTTTGATTGTTCCACGAATGAATAGTTCACCCCTCTCTCTATCCACAGACACTTGGTATAGCCAAATATCCCACCCCCTTCTACGGTCAAAATGTAGTTATTTTCAATGCGTGTACTTTCGCTATGTGCCCCTCGTACATGATAGTCACAAAGTTTAAAAGTCTCTCTCTCAAAACTGGTTTGGCGAGTTCGCCCCTCATACTGAGTCGTACTCGTGATGCCTCTGTGGTATAGTGGTCAGCATCGAATTCATCAGCCCCGGGTTCGATTCTTGGTGAAAACAGCTTACCCAACTGTTCATCCTTCCAGAAAAAATAGGTTGTAGATAACTGGGTAACCTGAGTGGCTTAGTGGTTACGACACTGGACTGCTGATGGGGAGGTCGCGACATCGAGTCCGGGCAAGTACTTTGTAATTTCTGAACACCCGTGGTGGGTCGTGGTTCGGATTCCACGTTAAGTTATAGGTCCAAGGTGGGTCAACAAGCTTGACCTTCGTCAGAATGAACAAGTGGGGCGGGCGCAAAACAAAGCAAGGTGTGTATGTGTATATATAATATATATATATAATAACCTCGTCAACCTCGTTGATGTTCCGTGTGTTGGTCTCTCTTCGCACGAAGGTCAAGCTGGTGGCCCCGCCTCTAGGCCTGGCTTGGTGGAGTGGCGAGTTGCTTTCTTGCGCTCTCCACCGCACATAGCCAGGTACACCCGGCTCATCTGGTACCATATATATATATATATATATGATACACACAGACAGTGCATGGAACAAGGAACTCTTCTGGGATAATTAAATCCACTATAGTCCGAATAAATAATGGCAAATGACAAATACCATAGTTTTTCTTTTTCATGATGCTGTATCATAAAATACTCAGGGGACCATTCTGAGTTCGGGCTTTTTTCCGTTCTATGGGCACCATTGAAATGAGAGAAATTAATATTTTTTACTTATATATATATATATTATATATATCGTAAAGAACGACGCTTGTATAGGAGAATATTCCGCGCAAGTTGAGAGAGAGAGAATGAAACAAATGAAAAAATGAGGTAACCACCCGGGAATCGAACCCGGGATCTTCCGATTGCCGGTCAGATATGATAACCATTACACCACGGGCCTCACTCAAACAAATGTCGTAATTCCTCTACATACGCGCAGAAACCAATGCCCCAAAGGGGCACCTCTCTCATGCCGTACATTATATACATTTGAACTGCAAACACGCAGTATAATTAACGTAAAGAACGACGCTTGTATAGGATATATATATATATATATATATATATATATCGAAGCCTACTGTAAAATTATTGAATGCCCGGTTAGGTTAATTGAATGGCCGGTTAGGTGAACTGTACGCCCTTGACGATTGGTTAAGTTAAATCGTAATATTTTCGTTAAAATATTACGACAATTAACCTAACAGGGCATTCAGTTGACCTAACCGGGCATTCAATTAACCTAACCGGGCATATAGTAGTACACTATACATACATACATATATAATTTATATATATATATAGCCTAGGTCTTTGCGCGAACTAAGAATAAGATGGCCTATAGCCTACGTCCAATTTTCAATGCAAATTATCGTCAAATTTTTGAAGAAATGACAAATATTTTTTGTTTATATTTTTATGTTCATGAAAGCTGTTAAATTAAATAAATTAAATTTATCTTATTCAAAATGTTTTGATTATTAATAAAAAGTTAAAATAAGTTTAAAAAATATTAATTTCTCTCATTTCAATGGTTCCCATAGAACCATAGAACGGAAAATGTCCATATATATATATTACGTGCGAATTTTGAGATAACTCTCAAGAAACACGCACGAAGCATTTTCAGACAAGATATCCACTCGCTTAATTTCTTATCAAGTGGGCACACGACAAAATGCAAAGCCGCGCGAGTCTTCGGTGTGACCCGAGTTGACCTGACCAGTAATTATTTATGCGTATCGAAAGATATGGTTGTTGTTTGCTATCGTAGGAATACATTTGAGGGTGGAAATTTCACGACATTTCAGCGAGTTTTTAGTGCCTGGTGAACCCTCTTCACAGTCTCTAAATGCTACAGTGTCTGTTTAGATCTGTACCTAATCTTGTTTGTTAATTAAAATGTGTTGTGCAAGTTATATACCATTTTGTTTAACATATATATATATATATATATATATATATATATATATATATATATATATATATATGAGAGAGAGAGAGAGAATTTCAACTGTTTAATAAAATGTGAGAGATAATTAAAAGCAATTTACAAAATGGACAAACATGGGAAATAACTAACTAACTCAAGGACAATTTTTCGTTTC
>JAJOZX010003928.1:0-102602 GCA_023014485.1 Bathynomus jamesi | reverse complement strand
CCTAAATATATATATATATGATGAATAAAACCACGAAGGAAAAAGAAACACAAAGGGGTGCTCAAGCGCTTTCGTCTAATGACATCCTCAGGAACACTGAGGATGTCATTAGACGAAAGCGCTTGAGCACCCCTTTGTGTTTCTTTTTTCCTTCGTGGTTTTATTCATCATAAATACTTTTCACGTGTCACTTTCGTGAAATAATTTTTCATATATATATATATATATTCCAAATAGAAAAATAAACAAAATATAAATATTCATCTCTTTCTTTAACCTTTGTGTTAACCTAATGCTGTTTAACTTTCATTATCTGATTCTATTTCCATTGAAGAATCATTATCACTAGATTGATTAAAGCAAATAGTTTCAATATCACAGGTACTGGTATTTATTGCAGATTTGGATGTTGACGAAGCCAATGTAGCACCATGTTTTACTTCACTTTCTTGGAATTTTGCATTTTGGGATATAAATACTAGCTTTGCTGCTCTGTCTGTGCTTAATTGGTTTCTTTTGGCTGTATGGATATTACTGTATGTGCTAAATGATCTCGGAGGTAATGAAAGGGCGAAATAGAGGTGTATGAGTTTGTGTAGGTATATATGTGAGTATGCATGCGTATGTATCTGGAATTCTGGATGTATGCATGTGTATGGGGTATACAATAGATATAAATGTGTATATAAGTATTTATGTATATATTGGTATATATGTATATGGGTGTATGTGTATGTGTGTATATATATATATATATGGTCTCATGGGGGGGGGGGGAATATGTCATCGCGGGTCTAAAGGATAGTTAAGTGGGAGATTCAAAATCCGAGGAATGGATGGGAGAGTCCTGGAAAGGTTGGACAATGGGCAGTCAGCTCCCAGCCAGTATTCTCGCAAGTTTAATGGATCTCAAGATACAAGACTTTCAGTGCAAGAAAGAGGCCAGTTTTTTCTGTAAATAGGCTGAAAAGGACATTCTATACTGGTACCATATGGCCTATTTTATTATTTATTTATTTATTTTTATAATATATATCATTGCAAAAGTATACCTTATAATTAAATTGGCAATATCTATATTAATTATTAAAAAAAAAAAAAAAACAAAAAAAACAAAAAAAAACAAAAAAAAAAAACAACAAAAAACAAAAAAAACGGTTTTTTTTACATCACTAGTCTCATGGTTAGGCTGACCATATTTCCTTGAGACAAAAACGGGACATTGGGATGGCAAAAAAGGGACGGGGGTTATGTAATATTCTGTATTCATGAAAAAGTAAGTACATAAACATATTGAGCTTACAATTATTCTTCAGTGACAGAACCCATACAAAAACCCATACAAAACGGTACTGTCCCGTTCAAAACGGTACGTATGGTCAGCCTACTCATGGTGCTATTGTGTATGGTGACATGTGTAAGTTGTAGTGGGGCCTGGATTAGTCTTAATGTCGCCAGAGAGTAAGAGTAGGTGTGTAAATAGGTTAAGTTGTCTAATTATTATGTCAGTTAGGAGTAATGTCTATAGCTTCTAAATTGGTAAAATAGGAAATATAAAAGGGTCGTTTGTGGGACACTGGCACCTATGGTAGGCCCTAAAGGAGATCTAAATCAAAGCACTTGTAAGTACCTTTTATGTCTGTTTGATAACCTAATACCTAATGGAGTCTGACACCCCCAACGTTATTACATTTGGCGACAAGGATGGGATTTGGTTTGGAAAATTGGATGTAGCCTACCCTAGTGTGGGTCGTTCGATTTAGTTGGCTTGTGTCGGGAAACTACCTTATTATAGTTTAGGTCCCTCCGGCCTAACTCTAAAATTTAAACCCTACCTAACCTACTTCACGTTATTTGCTGTAAATTGGTCTAGCATGTCGGTGATTGGCCATATAAGTCCCTACGAAGACTCTGAGGAGGACTTCAAAGCTTATGCCACTAGGGTGAGGTTTTTCGAGGCAAATTCCATTCCCGATGCTAAAAAAGTACCTACTTTCCTAACTATAATAGGCCCTAAAACGTTTGGCTTAGTTACGGACCTAGTTGCTCTGAAAGCACCGGAAACTTGCACTATAGTGAATTGGTACAGGCCCTAACCAATCACTACAAACTCCGAGTGGTTCTCATCTATGAACGTTTTAAATTTTATTCTAGGCATCAGACTGCAAATGAAAGCATTGCAGTTTGTTGCGGATATAAAAGCATATGGTCGTACTTGTAAATTTGGGGACAGATTAGATGAAATGCTAAGAGATAGGTTTGTAATGGGTCTCAAAGAGGAGCCTACCCAGAGACCCCTATTAGCTACACAGGACCTAACTTTTAGTCATGCTGTGGAAATAGCTGCGGCTAGAGAAGCAGCTGCTAAAGATGTTGGAGCTTTTAGAAGTCACAGTAGTTAGGCCCAACACGTAAATAACTAAATCTTCTAGGCCTGGCAGACCTAATGAGCCTGCTAGACATATTGAACTAATAAAAGGTATCCTGCGATTACTACTAAACCTACTAATTCGAACGCTAAACAAGAGGAAAGGCCTTCCAAGCCATGTACTGGGTGTGGAAAACACCATTGGAAGGAGGACTGTCCTTTTAAAGAAGCAGTTTGCCGAAACTGTAGTAAAGTAGGTCACATAGCTAAAGTTTGTTTTTCAAAGAAAACAAGAGGTGAAAATTCTAATTATAACATTTCTAGTGGTAATCCTCCAAATGGAAATACTTCGGACATTGGAGTGGAGTACCTATATTATGAGCAACAAAGTAGTGATAATACGGGTCCATATATTGTAGATGTAGGCCTAAATGGAATTACAGTTCCTCTAGAACTAGATACAGGTGCTGCCCGAACTATCATGTCGAAAACAGTTTTTGACAAAACTTTTAAAAATACCTAAACTACACGAATCTAAAACAATACTAAAAAAATATGGTAACATACAAATACCTATTTGTGGAGAAGCATACATCACTTTTACACTCAACAAGAAAAATTTGTCTCGTCCCTTAACTCTTAGTTGTGGATGAGTAAGGGCCTACTCTACTAGTCCGTGATTGGATTGATGCTTTGAAATTGCCTATTGACAAAATTTTGACAAAGGGTCGGGCAGATGTGCATACACTCGCATATCTATCTGACATAGACTCATTGTGAATGGAGTTTTCTTCTCTTTTTGGGCTTGAAGTAGGCAAACTAAAAGATCATCAGGTCTGTATAGAGGTAAACCCTAATGTAACTTAAAAATTTTGTAAGACTCGTCCAATTGCACATGTTTTGCGGGAGACGGTAGATTTAGAAATTGTTAGGCTGCTCAAAGATAAAATTATCGAACCAGTCACACACGCTAAGTGGGCTGGCCCGGTAGTTCCTGTACTGAAACCTGACAAGTCAGTACGTTTATGTGGGGATTACCGTTTACCAGCAATATAGAGCAGTTCGACATCCAGGCGGGAGTGCCACAGGGAGCGATACTTTCGCCCACTCTGTACAACCTGTACATCGCCCAATTGCCTCCGCCCCCACCACACACCCGAGAAGTCATCTACGCGGACGACATCACGCAAATAGTAACATCAAACCTCGGCAAAGAGCGACACGCCAACAGGCTGAAGAGACAAATTGAAAGAATCAATGAATTCGAGGAACGTTGGAAAATTCAGACGAACCAACAGAAATTCACAGTTATTAACATTGGCCACAGGAACGTTCACGCACTAGAAATAAACAACCGAGTCCAACCTTACAAGCAACAAGGCACAGCTCTCGGCCTGACCATCAACAGCGCTATAAAAACCATACCACAGCAAGGTCAAACAAAGCTAGAAGAGAGCTGTACACGGCGCTGGTTCGGTCTATCCTCGAATACCCGGCAATTCCTCTGCACACAACGAGCGACACAAATCTGATGTTGCTACAAAAAATACAGAACGCTGGAACAAGATTCATCCTGGGAAAACGACTCAGCGACAGGATATCATCCCAGGCACTGCACCAACAAGCAAACTTACCAGCCCTCAATGTCCTCCTGCACAGCAGGGCGGAGAAAACTTGGAGGAAGGTACAAAACACCTCTCCACAGACCTATGAAGAACTCGATATTGGACCTCAGCGCGGGAGAGAGTACTTCTATTTCAAAAGAAGTCTACCCCGCAGCAGACACCCCCTACCAACGGCACTTTTTGTACCGTATAAAAAAAAAAAAAAAAAAAAATAATAATAATAATAAATAAATAAAAATAATTAAATAAATAAAAAATAAAATAAAAATAAAATAAAATAAAAATAATAATAAATAAATAAATAAATACAATAAAAGAGGTAGAAAACCCAAACTAAGCTAACAAGTCAAGCACCCTACAAAAGCTTGAACGCGCAAGGAAGGTGATTAAAAAAAAAAAAAAAAAAAAAAACTGCGCATCCTTGGTGAGCCCGAGGACCTATCAACTCTTCATCTATATTTCCCATTTCCCCACT
The DNA here is from genome assembly GCA_023014485.1 of Bathynomus jamesi. Taxonomy (NCBI): domain Eukaryota; kingdom Metazoa; phylum Arthropoda; class Malacostraca; order Isopoda; family Cirolanidae; genus Bathynomus; species Bathynomus jamesi. The sequence continues at coordinate 98,134 of JAJOZX010003928.1, read as the reverse complement.
TTCTGTTATCACTCCTACAAGTGACCCAGTGTTGCCAGATGGAATTTTTAAAAATCTGATAAATCTGATTAAAAAATCTGTAGAAATCTGTAGATTTATAATATTCATCTAAATAATAATTTTGACATATTTTTATTTAATTTACTCTTAAGGTATTATCAATGATAAAATCTTGTATAATATTTTCTTTATTTTTATAAACTTATATAAATATGGCACTTTAACATAAAAAAAAGTAAAGTAAATGAAAGTAAACAAATTGAATTCCGTTACTTTGTGACAAAGGAAATACCTTTTGGTTATTGCTGTAATAACTATAAGAACACCGGAATACTTCTTTAATTCATACACATAAATGAAACAAAAAAAATCCTTTTTAGATTTAAACAGATAAATATCATTTTTTTCAACAAAAACAAAAACATTCCATGCTACCATGACGTAGAGGGAATATTAACCAATCAGCGCCGATTAAATGATTTAATCGGCATGTATATCGTAGTCAGAAGCGAGTCGACTCGAATTCTGAAACTGAATACCGAGAACATTTGTGTCCTATTGATTGAGACTGTAGGCCTAATATTTCCTTGTTGTAAATTTTGGAAGTAAATAATAATGACTGCTTGCTGGATTAAAAATCTGTAGATTATGCATAAATTATTGAAAAAATCTGAAAATCTGAATTGCTTCATAAAATCTGTAGATCTACAGATATATCTGTAGATCTGGCACACTGCCTACAACTCTAATTTCACCTCTTATAACGTCAACAACAACAACATTATTTAATTACTTGTTTCCTTTGGCTTTACTGTAAAATACTCTTTCATTCGTGTTGATCCTCGTTGGAAGGAAGAAGGTTGGTGGTTATGTTGTGTTGGATTATCATAAAGGTTGTAACATATTTAGGAAGTTATTTATTTTAAGTTCTGTTAGTGATTGATGTACAGTATATTAGTTGACCGAAATTGGTTACGTAGGAAATAACTACCGAATCAATCTAGGATGACTTACTTTAGTGTGATCTGTTCTCCACGAAACTTAGCTATTGAAGTCCTGAAACTTAAATGATAACTTAAAATGTATAGATATTTTGCTCGAAACTAAAGCTTAACATGGACATAGATCAAAAATTTTTCTCACGGTTGTAGGCCATAAGTTTGAAACCACGTGGCATGTATAAGCCGGATCCGGGTATGGTAATGTGATCTGTTAAACTACATGGGGTCTCCTGTAGGGGCTTGGTATATTGGGGATTTGGCTAAAAATAGTCTTCGCACAAATTTGGGTTATTATTGAATGTTTCGCCAACAGTTTCATAACTTTCAGTTCATTTGCGCAAGATATGAAGGTCATATTTGAACAGAACACACCAAAATACATAGAAAAATGTATTTTGGATATTAGTGTTGGTGAAACATTCACTAATTACCCAAATCTGAGCAAATGCTTGCTCATTAAACAGGTTGAGACGTCATGGATTGGCTGCACTCAAGGCGACCCAATACATGTGTGTGGGGGGGGGGGGGCCTACGACACTATTATGCACTGCGCCAAAGCTTCATTGAAACGTACATGGGACATTGTTCACGTACAAAGTTCATATTTCGACGAGTATAGTATGAACTCCGGTTCGAGCCGAATGACTTGGCAGATTTCGTAATTAGATTTTTCGGTAGTCCTTTACATTATGGTTCGAAATTTAAATTAACGAGTTTAACACTTATTAAATGTTAGTTATATTTTCGTTAGTTTTAACGAAAAATATCACTAACCTAACCAATTGTCAAACTTTTACCAAGAATGTATATATAAAAAAATCATCCCGGTTAAGTCAACTGTACACCCTTTACGATTGTTTAGGTTGTCATGATATTTTTAAAACCAACGAAAATGACTTAAATTCAACACGCATTTAATGAATGTTACTCATTAATTTTAAATTTCGAACGGTATTGTAAAGGATTAGATTTTTTCAAGGAAATGAACTCAATACGAGGATTAATTTTGGCCTTCATGTCTTCATGTGTAACCTATGAAGGAAATTAGGCCTCTATTTAAAACCGGTATGTGGCATGTTTTATAGATTTAAATTAAAACAGCCTTGCTAAATTTCCAACTAAGTTTTTCAGATTTTACTGAATGGAAGTGCTGTGGTGAATCGCATATAGTAGCGAATAGAAAAGTTTATATTTTCATAACTTGGTTAGTGAAATTATATTGCAATAATATTGTAATTGTCAATTAGGACTAATTTTAACTTATCTTTTAGATACTGGGCTCAGATTAAAGATAAAATATATTAAATTATAATAAATTCGTAGTATAACTTGAAGTATAGGGTGGCCATTCTCGTTATCCCTTGCCCATATCAAGATTCATTTCTCTAGGGGGTAACGGGACTTCGTGGCCACCCTATACATTAACCATAGCTAATAATTGAAAATGGTAATTATAATACCAATACAGTACAAAAAATTGATAAATGAAAGGGATCACATGAAGATCAGGGCCCCCATGTATTCTTGGTTTTTGCTTTACAGTACCACATATAATAATTAAATTGAATGCCGGTTAGGTCAACTGTACGCCCTTGACGATTGGTTAGGTTAAGTCGATATTTTAGTTTTAACGGATATCTTTGGTAATTGGATCTTCAGGTGATCCAATGAAAGTACTCAGTATGTATGAGAAATAGTATAAATTTGAAATTTCAAGGTTTTGATTAGTTTCAACTTTTATGAAGCCTGAATAGCATTCGGTATGAATTTCAAATATTCAAAAGTTTCAATTGAGTTCTTTAACTCAATCAAAATGTTGACCAGTAACCTCTAGGTAATCATGTATTTGGGTATATTGAGTTTTAAAAGTTCAATTGCTTATTTTAAAAGTTTTTATCGGTACTTTTCAGTTATACCCCGCAATTTCTTCTTTCCGGTTAGGTCAACTGTACGTCCTTGACACGAAAAATCACGACTTAACCTATCCAATTGTCAAGGGTGTACACTAGGGTTATGACTTTTTAATTGTCATAAATATTTTCCTGTATCATCGATCGAACTTTTGCTTGAAAACAATAAAAAAGGGCCTAATTCTTCAGAATTAGTCACCCCGAAAGCAAATATAGTATATTCGAGACAGCTGCATTGCACCATTCTAGATTGGTTACCTAGTATTTTCTTGAGTATTCCAAAATATTCCAGAAATACACGTCTGCCTTAAGCCACGCCCTCTCTGGCCTCATAAGTGTTGCCGGATGAGGGTCTCGCGCGCGGCGCATTCTCTCCTCAGACAGTGCTGGTGAACAGAACACACACCACGTACAATTTATCATTAACGGAAAGTACTTGTTCCAAGTGAATTTATTTATCTCAGGTTATCTATCTTACAATGTCGCATAAGAGAAGTGCTATTGAATGCGAAAAGGGCAAAGAAACTTGGACGAAGAATCTGGTGCAGTTTCAGAACTCGCACAAAAGAAGTAGTCTCATCAGAAATGTCGCCTCTTTTCGAACGAAGCCGCTTGCCTCTCCAAATACATATTGCTGGAAGATACCTGTTTCTAGGCAACAATGTAAAAAGTAGAAAAGACCGGGCAAAGGTGATTTGTAATGAAGTCATTCAATTATGGATAAATTTAATTTCCCACATGTGTCTAATCAAGTTGTTCAAAGCAAGATCGAGAAAGTCTTGAAGACATATGATGAATGTGTACGGCGTGGCAAGTATTCAATACTGGATGAACTATTTGATATCACAAAATTAGATGACAATGGCTATGCAGTAAGGACAAAAAGTTTTACGATCTGCAAAAGGAAACAAAGGTGAAGTGGGATATGTGACTGAGAAACTAGCAGGCAAAGAACTATCCATCCGTCAAAACGAATAAGGAAAACCTCCAGTACTTGCGTGGCGTCCAATTCTTCTGCCATCGAGTCCATCGATGTGTTAGATAGTGATGCAATAAAGAGTGAAACAGAACCTAGTGACCATGAAGATGACTGTGAATCTTCCGCAAGAAAGCCAATGCGTAGACATAGCAAAACTGCAATTGCAACCAATTTAGTAATATCTTCAAAATTATCAACACGCAAAGCTGCAAAAGTCTGCAAACAGCTGTCAAATGAAGGAATCAATATACCAACACCATCTCAATCAGGTATTTACAAATCAACATGCAATAAACATGCAAATTTCTATTTATTTTAATTTTTTTTTATTTTGGGGTGGTTTTTTCAAAATATCACTTATTTTCATTGTCGGGGGGCAAAAGTTCGTCGATTTATGATACAGGAACAATGGAACATGGTTATAAAAATGTCATAACCCTAGTGTACACTTGACCTAATGGGGAAAGAAGAAATTGCGGGGTATAACGGAGAAGTACAGTTTTATCTAAAGTTAATGGTCTAACAAAGGTGTTGCCTGCTTTTACTTGTAGTACAACATTGGTCAATGTTCCATAGCTAATATGTAGTTTCATGGCCACCAGATTTGTGATACTCTCATTTTGTACATTGGGCCAATTAGAGCGAATATTATGTCGGGTTACCCTACACTAGGTTTCCACGTCAGCAAGTTTGGGTGAATCATGAGATTTGGGGATATCGAAAATGTGGCTCGCGAAAACTAAACATCAGTTCATCCCATAGTTTTTCGTGTAGCTTAAGTTCTGGGACTCGTGTATCGTATTATTTACGGCCAGTGTTAACCAGAATTTAAGTAGATTATTATTTAGTCGGGAAATGGTACACCGATCAGGCCAACTAAAGCGGCCCATTGCTCTATTATCAGCAGCATCGGGATTCGAACTCCCAACCTCGGTGTCTTCGCTCAGAACGCTGGCAGTTTAAGGCAATACTGCACGAGGACTATATACGTAATCTAGAAATAAGTGAACTTATGGGCAGCCGGTTTGGGACTTCCGGTAGGAAGTTGATAAATTTGGTGAAATAGCTACTTAAATAAGTTATGAATATCTCTATAAGTTGATAAATGAAACCTACGCATTTTAATTTCAGCTGCAAAGATGGATTTCTACTGTATGGACATGTCTTCGGCATGCCGTTCAGTCATGCTCACGGCAAAGGCAGTTGGAGTTTCTCTCAACAAGAAACATTTAGATTTATTAAAGAAAGAGCAAATGACTCCAGAATTTATTGCCATTAACCCTCAACACTGCGTACCAACACTCGTTGATGGAGATTTGAAACTATGGGAAAGGTATGCTAAGTAATTGAATATTAGATCGTTATAAAGTGTTCATGCAATCTGAAGTCTTCGATACTTAGTATGAACTCTAATTTCTAATTTGCAAAGGTTGATCGCAGAACTCGTTTTATAAGTGAATAATTTATAGAAGGAATTAAGCAGTTTGTCTAATAAATTAAAATTAGTTTTCTTTGTAGCAAGAACGAAAGTTAAGAGTACGCCTTAGGGTGTGTGGATGTGTTGAGAGAGAAATATTGCAGCTATGATAAAAGTTCAATGATATGTCTAACTTTGAAGTTGCATTAACGCAAGACTTAATTACTACTGTATTGAACTTCAGTTTTTAGTAAATATCTAAGATTTTCTTAAATGGATGAATAATTTCCAACTAGAATTAAATTAATAGGGCATTTTCGTTGTAAATAAAGTAAGGAATATTTTTCACAGTCGAGCGATTTGTACGTACTTGGCATCTCAATATGGAAAGGATGATTCGTTGTACCCCAAAGACCCCAAAACCCGCGCCAAAATTGACAAACTACTTTACTTCGACATTGGAACGTTGTACAAAAGATATGGAGATTATGTGGTATGTTCTAATTTGTTGTCACCCTAAAAATATTTATTAGCCTTTTATAATAGCCATTAGGGACTTAGTTTTAAAGTTAATAAAAAGGGTTAATAGGGGACTTCACACGAGTATTTGTTGACAGTTTTGATTTTCTTTTAGCAAGACAAAACGTTTTTGACAAGTTTGTCGGCTAGCTTTTTTTCTCTATGCACAAATATACAGTAGTTCCAATCTTTATTGGAAACAAAGCAACCTTTAACTCTCTGACGACCGGTATACGTTTCTTTGAACTTAAAAGTTTAGGTGTTATTGGTATTCACAATTAGATATGTTAGTAACTATAGTCACTTAAATGACCCATTTTGGGGTTAATTTTCCAACTAAACGATACCTATATAAACATTTAGATGTATTTATAGAAACGTTGCATCATTGTACAATTTATATTTCGCTGGGACACACATGTCCCGTGGTCCTCAGAGTTAAACATTTATTTTTCAAACAAACCTTTTTTTATTTAACCTCATAATTTAAATTATTTAATTTTCAGTATCCCGTAATATTTCGCGATGATAAACCAGATTCTGCCAAGTTGGAACTCTTCCACGAGTCTCTAGGTTGGTTTGAGGGCTTTTTGGAAGGCCATGATTTCTGCGTAGGAAACAGCGTCACTGTGACCGACTTCGTTTTAATCGCCAGTGTGTCCACGTTTATTGAAGGAGGAACTGATGTTTCAAAGTATCCTAACATCGCAGCCTGGGTCGAGCGATGCAAAACTCAGATGTCAGGATACGAGACCGAAAATGTTCCAGGGACAAAAAAGTTTGGCGATATGGCCAAACCCAAATTATTAGGATAAGTTAATCTGGAATGACGAGATATTTAGTCGTACATTGAACTGTCCCCTCAAAATTCTAAGTTTATAATGTGATTGTCAACAGTTTTCATTTTGAATCTTTTATAAAATTTAATACGAACAAGGTTTAATTTTCCTCGAGTATCTGTGTATTGTTCAACGTAGTTTCCGTGTCTTGTTATTTCAGGGAAGTGTGAGGGCACGGCGGAAAGTTCTAAAGTTGAGAATTGTCTATTGAGACAATACTTGTCATCCATGGCCCATTTAAGGTACTTATTAGTCAACTGAATCCCTCGCGCACTTTTTGATCGCCTGTACTGTGGTGGTGTAGATTTTCGACCTCTTCGATTGAAAAGGGCTCTAATGGCTAAGATTTGTCCGGACTTGCGGTTTTGATTTCGTGAAGTAATCTGAAAATGCATAAAATTTGTTGATCCAACTGGCAATTCTATTCTCTATTGTTGAATAGTTTCACTTTTTCCAAAAGGAATTGTGTACATGGACAAGAGAAGTAAGGGCCCTTCGAAATCAATATCTTAAACCAGGATCTCTTAATGATTCGCATAATCATTCCAAATTTTGCTAAGAATGTTGGAAGCCTTTGTACTTAATTTCATCATGGCCTAGATTTAGTATTTTTCAGTTTGTGACTGCTTACCCCCTGACTAAAAAAGTATTCAAAGATTGCTTGTTTCACCCATACTTGGTGCTAACACTACAGTTTGGTTGATTGGTTGTGGTCTAAATCTTTAGCTATAAAATAATGCTATAGCTTAAGTTTTTGTAAAAATTCATATTTTGTATCTTTACAAGAATGGTACCTTAACAATTTTTATCTTTAATAATCTTGTGCTAGTTTACTAAAGCTATATTTAGTCACGTTTGATTTCGTATACTAAACGCGAGTATAATGCTAATATACACAATCTGAAGAATGTAAAAGTATAAACAGTTATGATAATACTGTAGATGCTTTGATTTCTCTGGATAATTTTTAGTCGTGGAGGCAGAGGGCTGGAAATAGATTGTGGAGAATATTTTGAGCAAGTATATAATTTTGCTATTCAATAATGGCAAGTGTGCACTAGTTCATTTATGGGTTAAAACGCATTTGCAGATTTTTCTTTGTCAAACGCTTTATTTCAGACTCAACAGGTACAAACATTATACACGAGGTCCATAGAAATTAGGAGAGTTGTCTGGAGCACTGACTCAGTAGGCCAGTGAATCTGTGTATAATGAACATACATTTGCCAATGCTTCTAGATTTGAGATTTATAAAATATCGGCGACCAGCCCACTAACCATGTTTACCATTATCTTATTGACTGACTCGCCATGCCTAGTGATAAATCTAAGTACAAAATTGTGAATGACACTGGCACAGTTAGGTACCTTATTGACTACAAACACCATACTAACACTAAAAGGAGCACAACACAACTTACAAATATGAGTCCTTGATAAACTCCTAAAAAATATTATGCAACATATAATTTCCTCAAATTACACACAGTTCCACCACAAATGAGCTGTATACAAGAAATAGGCTTACTATAATTACTGAATGAAATGATTCGAGGTCACCAGCTTGGATTACACCCAAGCAAACTCTTAAGGTGAGAAAAATTGCCTTGTGGTTGTGTTTAAGAGAATAAATCGGTTATTTGTTCAGTGATTAACATGGCAATGAAGGTATTTACGGTGATCAACAATTATATAACGGCATTTATAGTATGCTAAATATGACTGACAGGATTAGCAAATAAGGAAATGGTTATACAGGTTAATTAAGTAAGGTTATGTAGACTAATGAATTGTGCACAAATGGAAACGGCACGAAATATGAAGCCTATTAATAACAAAAATTATGCACGTGCATTTGGTGCACTGAATGGATTCTGTAATACTTATTTAGGTAGGCTAGAGAGTTACACACAAATGGAACACAGAATAGATGCTGCAGCCTATTAATGGTAGAAAGAATGCACGTACGTTTTAGTACACCAAATGGATTAGGCCGTCAATGAAATGCTTAAAGGGATCACGCAAACAGGATGTCTCGAGTGTTGATTCGCTGCGTGTAGTGTTGAGATGCTTGAGGGACTGAGGCCGGCTGAAGTCGAACAGTGCTGGGTTTCGAAGGATTGCTTCTGCAGGCGGTCTTACTTGATAGACCGGAGCCTTGAAGGAACAACAGGCCGCTCCTTGGCGAAGGCCGGAGAGCAGGTGGCTTGACAAGTGTTGCTGCTGACAAAGGCTGAGAGACGTGACGACCAAGACGAGAAGTGAAGAATGCGGAGAGAAAGTTTGTGAACTCACTTTTAGAGGATCTTAGGACGCCTATACAAGCTCGTTCTTTACGTTATTTACTGCGTGTTCTTGCAGTTGAATGTATATGTGTAATATGTATATACGGTGTCCCAGGAGGAAATGTCAAGAATGCACCATTTCACTCGTTGGGTATTTCTAAGTAGAAAGTATTATATCGATATGGGTCTGATTCCCAACCGTTACCGAGATACAGGCCTCTACATTTGGGTAATTAAAACACAATAAAAAGGCGATCTTAAGATACTATTTAATGACACTTGTGGTTTACAAAAAGTACAAACATACAATACACTATTGCACTTATTGCAGAATGGTTTCAAAGTGACCCCCTCCTTCTTCAATGCACGCGGCGAGCCTCCGATCCATCGAGTCTTGCCAAGGAAAACGCGGAAGTTCTTTCTGAGGTTTATGAACGCATCCTGTATACGTGCAACCAACTGCTCCCTAGTTTCGGCTTACCCCGCTGATAAACGTTACTCTTCAAGAACCCCCAGACAAAAAAAATCTAGCGGAGATAAGTCAGGCGAACGAGGGGGCCATGCCACAGGTTCTCCACGTCCAATCCACATTCCGGAAGGGAAGCCGTTGATTTAAGTATGTAGTACCTCCCTGCCGTAGTGAGGTGGTGCCCAAATGTAGAGGCCTGTATCTCGGTAACGGTTGGGAATCAGGCACATGTCGATATAATACTTTCTACTTAGAATACCCAAAGGGTCAAATGGTGCATTCTTGACATTTCCTCCTGGGACACCCTGTATATATGTATGGTGTATATGTATGTATATGTATATATGTATATGTATATTTTTTATTTTTTTTTTTTTGTTTCAAAGAATGACTGCTCATGGCCACCAAAAGAAAGGTGGATAGCAGAGCGAACACAGAACGAAGAGTATGGAACAACTAACGGAAATGAACAATAGACGGGGGGGGAGGAGGAGGAGGTGGGGGAAAAAGCAAAAAGATCAGAGTGGGGTCACAGCCGGTAAAGAAGTCGGGAGCGAAAGAGGAAGGAGAACAACCCGGTTATCGAAAAGTAGGAACCTTCAGACAGAAGAGCGCCAAGCCTATCACAAAGCCCACGTTCTCCAAAAAGGAAATACTCTGCGCGCAGCGCAGAGTAAAGCGGACAACTCCACAGAAGGTGGGCAACTGTAAGGAGGACGTCACAATTGGACATCGGGGCACCCGATCCCCGGCCATCAAATAGCCATGGGTCAGGTGGGTGTGGCCAATACGGAGGCGGGCCAGAGCCGCCTCCTTATGGCGCGACGATGGAAGGAAGAGGCCCAACATCCCAACTTGGGTTTAATCTTGCAAAGTTTGTTGTCCGTAGCGCCATCCCAGCGACTCTGCCACCGGGAGCGCAAAAAACCTACGGAAGCCAGGGATATAATCAGAAAAAGGGAGGGACACAGGTGAAACCTGCAGTCGGCACGCGGAACGGGCAGCTCGATCGGCAGCCTCATTTCCAGCCACGTTAACATGTGCTGGGACCCAGCAAAATACCACCACCTTGCCACCGAAAGCGACAAAAGTATGGTACAGTAAGCTGGATTCGTCGGACCAGCGGTGGACAGAGTCAAAACACTCCAGGCCATCCAGGGCACTGCGGGAATCCGATGGATGACGAACGACCCATCCGGATGCTCCCGCACCACCTCCAGAGCGCTCAGAATGGCATAGAGCTCCGCCGTAAAAACGGAAGCCTCATCAGGGAGCAAGGACAGACGACTGGGGAACAGCCGCGATCCAACGCCCCCCGACGACCTCGAACCATCCGTGAAGATCGCAACACATGCAGAGTGACACGCCGCATGCTGCAGGAAAAGAGACCGAAGCAAGGCAGAGTCCGACTCGGTCTTGCGAACGGGCGCAACGCCCTACAGCACGCAACAGGGGTGCTCTCCCAAGGTGCAACACACACTGAAAGAGACCGGTATAACGGATGGAGGGGGAGTGCCCATACCATCGAGGAGGGAGGTCACCGTGTCGGTGAAATACCAACCCCTATCCCGGCAGAACCGCCCTCTCAACCACCTGGAACAGAGGAGAGGTGGGAAGACCGAGGATCCGGAGATAGTGTTTAGCAACGAGGAACGACCTCCGATCCTCCAAGGGAGGGATGTCGCACTCCACCTGCAGACTATCAACCGGAGAGGAGCGGAAGGCGCCAGATGACATGCGCAGTCCTCTAGAGAGGACCGGATCCAGTATCCGAAGGGCCGTGCGGGAGGCGGAGCCATACACCACACTCCCATAGTCTAATTTGGACTGTACCAGGGACACGTACAAACGGAGGAGCGTCCGCCTATCCGCCCCCATGTAGTATGCGACAGATGCCCCAGCAAATCCAGGGTACGTCTCGCGGACTCGCGCAGCCGGCGAAGGTGGGGAACCCAGCTCAAACGGCTGTCGAAAACCATACCCAAAAAGAGTACTGATGAAACGAGGGCCAGAGGCTGACCCCCGAGTGTAAGGTTAAAGGCCGGGATGGCGCCGGATCCCCGTCTCCTCGACGGAAGGAAGGCCACACACGAAGTCTTCGGAGAAGACAACGTAAGGCCCACCGACGACGCCCAGCGTTCAACCCGATTGACCGCGAGTTGGACTTGCCTCTCCACGAGGGGGGGACTCGTCCCCGCGGCATAGACAGCCAGATCATCTGCATAGATGGAACAGCGCACCGAGGGCGGAAGAGCTCCCGGTAGCGCAGACATAACTAGGTTGAAGCATGAGACGCTCAACACACACCCCTGGGGCACCCCCTCCTCCTGAACATACAGGGCAGATAGGGCCGCCCCCATTACGGACGCGGAAAGTGCGACGGCAGAGGAAGTTGCGAAGAAACGTGGGCAAAAAGCCCACAAAACCAAGAGACTTCAAACGGTCCATGACCACTCCCCGACGGGTCGTGTCATAGGCCTTTTGGACGTCAAAAAAGACGGCCAGAACAAGATTCCGGCGGGAAAATGCCTCCCGTACATCATGGCCAAGGAGGAGAAGGGGGTCCAGAGTACCCCGAAATCGACGAAAACCATACTGGGTCGGGGGGCATAACCCAAGCGACTCCAGTGTAAAGGAAAGTCGGACGGCCACCATCTTTTCGAGGAGCTTGCATAAGCAGCTCGTCAAAGCAATAGGCCGATAGCCCGCCACCTCCGCCGGATCCTTCCCCGGCTTAGGTATCGGGACCACAATCGCCTCCCTCCAACGGGAAGGGAACGACCCCTCAACCCACATCCGGTTGAAAAGATCCAGCAAGAAGTGCAGGGCCATCGGGTGCAGATTCCGAAGAAAGTCATACGGAATGTCATCAGGGCCAGGAGCGGAAGAACGACGGGTTGCCAAAGCAGCCCGAAGTTCCCGCATCGGAAAGAGATGGTTATAGGGCTCGTTCCCAGGGGGCGGGAACGTGACCTCCGATAAAGGGCGATTCGCAGCCGAAGGCGAACGGGAAACCGCAGCAAAAGCACCGGCCAGCCGATCAGCCACAGCAGCAGGATCCGAAGGAAGCCGTCCCCGTCCCGAAGGACAGGGCGACTAGCAGGGACCGGCCTCCCCTCGATACTACGTACCTTCCGCCACACAGCAGCAGAAGGGGTAGATGAGGAAATGCCGGACACAAAAGCACGCCAAGAGGCCCGACGGGCCAACTTGAGAGTCCGGCGGGCGAAAGCCTTCGCCCGCCGCATCTCAATCAAGTGGCCCGCGCGCCGGGTGCGGTGGAAGCGGCGCGTTGCCCTCTTCCTCTCGCACACCGCCTGGTGACATGCTGGAGTCCACCACGGGACGCTACGAGTCCGCGGGTTACCGGAAGAACGAGGAATACAGTCTTCCGCGACGCCCATCACCACCCGCTCGAAGAACTCCAAGCTCTCATCCACCGAGCCAAAGCTCAACACCGAACGGACAATGACGGAACGAGCTCTGAAAGATGGCCAGTCAGCCCGCGCAAGGCACCACCTCGGTCGAGATGAAACTCCCGGCTGCGGACCGACCGGCTCAAGACAGACTGGGTAATGATCACTGCCATAAGAGTCCCCCAACACCTTCCACGAAAAATCGAGTAAGGCATCGAGGGACACCATGGAGAGATCAATACAGGTAAATGAACCCGTGGGTTCGTGGAAGTAAGTAGGTTCACCGGAATTGAGACACGCAAAGGGAAGTTCCTCCATTAAGGAGAGTAAAATCCCAGCAAAATTAGTCGACCGAACATCACCCCAAGCCGGGTCGCGACTGTTAAAGTCCCCGAGGAGGAGAAACGGTCGGGGTAGTTGCAGCACCAATTCGCGAACCGCGTCGCGAGAAGGAGGGTCATGAGGAGGAATATAAACCGAGCAGGCAGTGTACTGGCGATCTAAAAAGAGCCGCACAGCCACAGCCTGCAAGGAAGTGCGAAGAGGCACACCACGCGATGGTAACGAATGATGCACGTAAATCGCCGCACCCCGCCGGCGTGTGCGCTCATCCGGGGTGCAAGGGAAACCAACATATCCAGAGAGACGAGGGAGTCCCCGCGCAGCCAGGATAGTCTCCTGGAGACAAACACAGGAAGGCCGCTCGCTCTCCAGCAGGGAGGCAAGGTTCTCCCAGTTAGCTAAAAGTCCCCTACAGTTCCAATGCAAGATGGAACTGTAAGGGGAAGCGGTATTATAAGAAGCAGAGAAAACAGCGAAATAGCCACGGACCAAGCTGAGCAGCAAACTCAACGGTCCGTAACCAGGGACGGAATCGGTTTCCCCGACTCACCCAGAACTGGGGGGGTAGGGGCCACCGACTCCGCATCTGCTGCACCCGTAGTAGGACGAGAAGTGGAGAGTAGAACAGGGAGGTCAGAGGGTGGCTCTCCCGGCGGGGGGAGAGACGACGAGTCGGGCCCAGCCGAAACCCCCAACTCCCCACAAGAGGGGGACCGGGGGGAACCAGCTGTTCGAGGGCTCGTCAAACCAGACAAGCACTGACGGGGGGGAGAGGAAAGGTCGACCACAAGTGGGAGAGGTAGATCCAGGGGAGAGACCCGACCACTCTCAGCAGGAGCCGGAGAGAGAGAGAGACTCCATGAAGGAGGGCCAGGCCCCTCTCGACCGGGTCTATCATGGGAACAGAGTCAGTAATCGAGGGTGTCATGGGGCAATGCACCTCGACCGACACCCGGACACTGGTCGGGGCACCGGGAGGTGACGCCCCACCAGCGCTCCGTATAGGGGGGGGGGAAGTCCCGAGCGGATCAGGAACCGCGCCGCTTCCCCTCCGGTGAAGACGGGAAGAAGGGGAAGCAAGGCGAGCAGCAATCAGGGTCGGGTCGGTAGGACTCCGACCACGGCGACGCTTCCTCCTCTCCTTCGGGGCATCCCCCTCCCCACCCGAGAGACGAGTAGGCAAGGATCCAGACCCCAAGGCCGGAGGGGGAGAAGGGGCACTTGTAGGCAGGGAAGCAGATGGGATGTCAGAAAGTGAGACAGAGGAACAAGAAGGACCCGCGGCGCCAGGAGGACCACCAACCCCCGGGACTTCCAGGGGGGCACCACTCCAGTAGACGCCGGGGTAGCACGGGAGGGGCCCGAGGGCCCGCCAGGGCCAAGAGCCGCAGCGTAGGACAACCCCCGCCGCGGCTCCCGGTCACGGATCTTATCGCGCGCCTCCCGCGCACTAAGGAATTCGGTAGTCCTTAAGGACCGCACCTCAAATTCAAACTTGAAAACGGGACAGTCCCGGGAAGAGGAAGGGTGGGCCCCCGAACAGTTTGAGCAACGCGGGGGCTTCGTGCACGGGGTAGGGTGCGCAGGCCCACCGCAGCGGACACATAGCTTACCCTCACGGCGGCACGCAGAGCTAACATGGCCGAACCGGTTGCAGCCAAAGCAGCGAACCGGGTCAGGCACATATGGTCGCACCGAAAACTCACACGACCGGCGATCACCCATGCCCCAGAACACCTGGGCCGGAGGCACAAGGGAGTCAAAGGTCAGGAGCAGACGAGCGGACGGGGTAAGAGCACCATCCCGACGCGACGAAAAGCGGAAGACCTTCGTTACCCCCTGGGGGGCAAGATCCTCCTGCAACTCGCCAACCGGGATTGACAGCAGACGGGAAGCGAAAATGGTGCCTTGACAGCTATTCAATTGCGGATGGGGAGTCACAGAAACTCTGCAACCCAAGACATCCTGCAACTGTAGAAGGGACCCAGTCACCCCCGAAGAACGGGACTTCAAAAGAAGAGACCCATCCCTCAGAGGGCGGATATCATAACGACAGGGAACCCCTATCGTCTTAAGGCGCTGAAACACCCGTTCCGAGTTGCCCGGAAGGGAGCCAGCGGAAGGGCGGAGAACAAGGAACCTGTCCACTGGACAGAAATTGACAGCAGAGACAGGTCCATGTGTAACGGTAACCGAGAGTGGGCGAGAGAACAAGGGCCGCGAAGACCCCGCCCTACGGCCACCACGAGTCCGGCCACGAGAGCCAGACACCGCAGAGGACGAGAGGGGGCCATACGGCTTGAGGGTCAATCCAGCGGAGGCAGAGGCCGCTGAACGACCAGAAGTAGTAGTCTGATCCAAATCCAAGGGCGGGCCAGAGTCGTCAACAAGAGGGGAGTGAAGTTTAGTAATAGAACCCATAAACAGTATTTTTACAAAAAACGGCAGCCTCGGACCCAAGGCGATGCACCAGCCGCCGCTGCATCCTTCAAAGCGCAGGCCCCAACGTCCGGGTAGCCCGCCCCCCAACCTAACTGTCGTTTTAAAAACAGCCGATTGGCACTACGGAGATTTGTCCGTTCAGAGCCAAGCAAAGACCCAATCCAGACGCAGCAGCGGTCCGGGCGCCCAAACCGTCCCCGGAGCACGGCTCAGCCACGGAGCGATGCCCCCCGGCGGGTGCACCTGATGACCCCAAGACTGCAAATACAAACAGAGGGGGGGGGATACTACGATTGACAGAGGCACAGGACCGAGTCAAGACCAAAAAAATTCCGGGAGAAACGGAAAAAAGGGGGAGCAAAAAGAAAAGAAAAGGGGGGGGAAGAAAAGGAAGGGGAAAAAAAAAAAAAAAAAAACCGCAACTAGGTAACTCTTCGCCCACACCCCGCGAGGAGTTGAGGAAACCTCAACAACCCACGAGGTGTACGAGCCCCCTCGGCCCGGCAAGCCGGAGTACCTAATCGAGGGGGTATATATATATATATATATATATGTATATGTATATGTATGTATATGTATATGTATATATATGTATATATAGTCTGTCACTGAAAGAAAGCTGAAAGGCAACACAAAAAGATAAACGGTGGGACGCGGTCTGTTCGTTTATTGGACTGAACTAAACGGCATATATTTTGGTATCTGCAGTAATCATTGATTCTAAGTTTAATTTGGTGATGCTTCGAAAGTGGAAGTGTTGTTTAGCCGATCAGCCCACCCTGATCGAGCAAGCCGGCGGCACGCAGGTAACTGATCGCCCTCTCCGGAGTGGACCAGAGGTTCAGCGCACTAGTGATGTGTTCGTTGTTGTGCTAGAGCGGTACAGGTGTTCAATTTGTGGTGTGTCCTGGCACAGGTGGCAGGTGTCGTCTGGAGTTGTCTAGTCTGTGTTTATATGTCCGTAAGTTGGGGTGATGTCCACATCGGAATCGTGCTAAGTTAACTCAATCCGATCTACTCAGGCTGATCTCTGACTGTTAATGGGTGGCGGCTTCGCACCTAGGACCGCATTCGGACCGAGTCGTGTCAGTGCTTTGTGGGTTAGGTGTGTGTATGTGTGTGTTTTATGTACTGTGATGTCTGTGGGGCGTGGTATGGAATGGAGTATTTGGTTATATCATCTCTGGTGTTACCTTAATGGTGCGAGGTGTCGGTGCATGATTGTACATGTAGTGGCAAGGTTGTTGTGGGTTAGTTGTCGCTGCTGCCATGAATTGTGTTCCCCTCGTGTCTAAATGTTCCCTAACTTTCAGTATTTTTGTTTGTGTGCAGGTGTTCTATTGGTGTTTGAGTGCATCCTGTAATGATACGAAGTGCATTGTTTTGTATTGTCTGTAAGGTGTTTGTGTGTGTGTGAGATAATGGATGCCCAGCATGGGCTAGCATAGTCCATAACTGAGCGAATATATTGTTTGTATATGTGATGATGTTTCCTGCTGGTGTCCAAAGTTTGTGCCTGTTAGTACCCTAAGCGTGTTAAGTCTTGAGGTACATTTGTTTTTAATGTCCTGAATGTGGTTTGCAAAAGATAGTGTTGTATGTGACCCCAAGTATTTTGGTCCTGTGAGTGTGTGGAATGTTGATGTTCAGTGTAAGCTGTGGTATTGTAGTGCCTTGCACCACAAGATTATTCTTTATTAGTGAAAACTGCCACAAATTGGCATGAGTGAAATATTTAAATCTAAATAAATAAATAAATAAATAAATAAATACAAGTTAAATATGTCCAGTGATCAAATTTAATTCTTAAGAATTCAGTGTGGTGTGACTAGACATGAATGGGCTTTTAAGGATTATTTTGGCTGGTTGGTAAAATTGTTAAGTAAAAACAAACTTGTGTGCAACGACAACACAAAGGACGCCACTTTACACATTGTATTATTCGAAAGCACCGCGCCAGCAAGCAAAGTTCCTTTGTGACAAGGTTGTCATTGTGGTTATTATTGGTATTACTATTATTATTACTATTATTATTGCTATTATTGCTATTATTATTATTGCTATTATTATTATTAGTATTATTGCTATTATTATTATTAGTATTATTTGCAGACTGTTATATATTAGCCAAACGGGCCATTATTTAATCTTGCATTATAAGTCCATCAAAGTTGTTACGGGTAAAAATCCCCTTTGCATATACTTATTAATTGTTGTCAATAAAATATAAAATTCATATTGATTTAATAATCAGTCCTTCCCTTCTTTTATTAAAATTAATTTGCGCCGCAGTGCTGGATGCCAATCTAGCTTGGGCGCTGGTGACCCTGGCATTAGTTAATTATCTACGTAAACTTGTAAAGGTCTATAATAATAAACAAACCGGACTCTTACAATTGGTGACCTCCTGGAGTGACCAAACACCGTAATTTATGCAAAAAAAATTCTAAGTTTTTTCTTAATTTTTGTCAATATATTCAGTCTGCATCTATAATTTTATTAAATTCACTAGTACAAGCACTCACCTGTACTGAAGTGTATTCTATTGCAAAATATATTCCTTTATTTTGCCTTTTTATAAATCAGCATTTTCTAAGTTTTTTTGTGCAAATTTACTTATATTTTGCAAACAGCCTATACGCAGACTATTTTTCTGCTAATATTGGGCTACATCATAAAAAATTTTTTACTTATATTTTGCAAATAGCCTATACGCAGACTATTTTTCTGCTAATATTGGGCTACATCATAAAAAAAAAAAAAAAAATTTTCACGTAACTTTTTGTTATTGGCATTCATAACTCAATTGAGTCTCATACTCAACCAAGCTTACTGAAGCCATTATTACATTCAACAACATTTGTTGAAATCTTGTCAGTTTTGACACATTTTAATTTTTTTTAGTATTGTAACAAATAATAGCCACAATGACCAACAACAACCTAGGGTCATCCAACGGTGGTACTCCAAATTCACCACCTATAACGGACTTTCTCACAATGTATCAGCCTACCACTCCACAATTCACCGCTGAAGAGCCTGGAATCTTTGTGAGTCAACTGCGGGATTATTTCGAGATAAAAGGAGTTACGGACCCACGAACCAAGTTCCTTCACAAAGAACCTCCTGCCTACACAAGTATACAAAGTAGTGCGGGATGTAACTCTATTGCCTCCGTCTGACCAAGCTTTTGAGAGCCTCCTCAGCGAGTTAGTCAGGAGACTCGGCCAATCAGAAGAAGAGCGACTCAATGCTCTACTCAAGGACCAAGTTCTTGGGGATCAAACGCCAACAGCCTTCCTGAGACATCTGCAAGACCTGGCTGGACAGACCAATGAAGACGATAAAAACTCACCCTTAATGCGACGCCGCTTCCTCAATGGTCTCCCTACTGCCCTACGGCCAATGCTCCGTTGTATGCCAGATGATACAGACTCCTCACATGGCCAAAACAGCTGATAAGATGATGATTGAAATCCACCTTGGCCAAGTAGATAACCACACCCATCACCCCCAAATCTGTGCCACGCAGGACGACAATCTGAGTCCGGCTGCACAAGGTCTTAAAGTATCCAACGAAATTCTACAAACTTAAAGATGAATTTAAAGCTCTCCGAATAGAGCTAGCTAACAACAGGGAACGAGAGAGAAGTTCTTCAAGACGAGGACGACCCTCTGGTCCAATTAGAGCCTCCCAATATGAACCTGGACAACGCCTCGTTCTCCTACAACCACAGCCACCGCAAACAGGTCAGTTGGTTGCTCCTAATCCAAATCTATTAGCCTTACCTCATCCTCAATCCTCAATCCCCACTACTCAGCCCCATTCTCAACCTATTTCCTTACCACAGTCTACTGTTCATACCCCTCCTTGCTGGTATCATGAAAAGTTTAAAGATCGTGCAACGCGCTGTCTCACACCTTGCCCATGGACTCCTAACCCTCCTTTAAACTAACCAGGCTGGTGTCACAGGCGTCTGACGCTACAGCCTCTCAAGCCTCATCCTTACTTCAACTAACCCTACCACTACCTCATTTAACACTGTCAAACCAACACCTACGTACGCAAGTAAAGTTAAAGAATCGCAACCTACTTATTCAACCACAGCTAATTTAATACCCCCAACTAATTCTCCAAATACAACACAAACTCCTTCCCACAGCAATACTAACCTTCTTCCACAAAAATTTAATGATTCACAAACTACTGCACCACCTGGTCCAACATTCACCTTGCATGATCCACTTTCAGGCTATGCATTCCTTATTGACACTGGAGCTCAATACAGTGTTATTCCTGCAACAGCCGCAGACCGTGCAAACGGACCTTCTCCTTTCATTTTACGTGCAGCTAATTCTTCATCTATTCACACTTATGGACATCGTTCTATTTCAGTTTCTCTTGGACTTAGACGTGTTTTCCGCTGGATATTTCTTGTCGCGGATGTATATACTCCAATGTTAGGCTCTGATTTTCTTTCTGCTAATGATTTATTAGTTGATGTTCGTAGAGCACAATTAATTGATAATGTCACACATCTTTCAGTAATTGGTTCTCCTACCGTGCACCCCTCTTCATTATTGGCAAGTTCTCTGCCACAGTGCTCACCTGCTATAGAGCAGCTCCTAAATGAATTTTCTTCCCTTACTCAACCCTGTTCTAAGGATACCCCTATTAAACACACTGTTGTCCACCGTATTGATACGGTAGGCTCACCTGTTTTCACCCGCCCACGTCGCTTAGCTCCAGATCGTCTTGCAATTGTGAGACGAGAGTTTGAACACATGCTCGAACTCGGTATTATACGGCCTTCAAGTAGCCCGTATGCCTCTGCTTTACACATGGTCCCAAAACCTACACCTGGAGACTGGCGTCCATGTGGAGATTATCGTGCTTTGAATGACAACACGATTCCAGATCGCTATCCCCTTCCTCACTTACACGATTTTACTTCTGCTCTCCATGGCACCACAGTATTTTCACGCCTTGACTTGGTGCGAGCCTTTCATCAAATTCCTGTACACCCTGATGATGTACATAAAACTGCTATAACAACCCCTTTTGGGTTATTTGAAATGACAAAAATGCCATACGGACTGCGTAATGCGGCCCAAACTTTTCAACGCTTCATTGATGAAGTGTTGAGAGGTCTCTCCTTCACTTTCACATATGTCGATGACATTCTCATCGCAAGTTCTTCTCCCTCAGAACATATTCAACATTTACGCTTAGTTTTTTCTCGGTTGGCAGAATATGGTGTATTGCTAAACCCTGAAAAATGTCTTTGCTGTAGATGAACTCACCTTCTTAGGACACAAGGTTACTTTGAAGGGCATTTCTCCTCTCGAAAATAAAGTATCTGTCATAAGGTCTTTCCCACAACCGCAAACTCAAAAGCAACTTCGCCGCTTCTTAGGGATGGTAAACTTCTACCATCGCTTCATTCCTCAGTGTGCAAACATTCTTGCACCCATAACCTCTCTTCTTCGCCAATCAAAAAGGGGCAGATCCACTGCAGTTCTGTGGAACTCCGAAGCTACCAATGCTTTTTCACAAGCAAAAGAGGCTATAGCACGAGCTACATGCCTTGTTCACCCTCAACCAGACGCTCCTCTGAACTTAGCCACTGATGCCTCTGACGTTGCCGTGTCAGGAGTGCTCCAGCAGCTTGTTTCAGGCGTTTGGGAACCTCTCGCATTCTTTTCACGCAAGCTCTCACCTTCACAAATGAGGTACAGCACTTTCGGTCGAGAGTTGCTGGCGATATACCTCTCCATCCGTCATTTCAGGTCATTCCTGGAAGGACGTGACTTTAGCATTTTTACGGATCATCGTCCGTTAATATTTGCTCTCCATTCTCAATCAGACTCTCATGCTCCTAATGAGCGAAGATACCTTGATTTTATTCTTCAATTTACTTCAGACATTCGACACATTTCAGGTTCTTTGAATGTTGTGCCGGATGCGCTGTCTCGCATCTCAGCAATTTCTGACCCTGGACACTCTCACATCAACCTTTCAGAGATGGCTAAGGCTCAGTCCACGGATACAAACCTCCAAACTCTTATTAATTCACCCACTTCATTGCAAGTCCGCTCTTTACCAGTTGAACCCAAGTCAGACTTACTAATTTTATGTGACGTCTCGACTGAGCATATTCGACCATTGGTCCCACAAGGGCTGCGAAGAGCTGTTTTTGCTAAACTCCATTCCCTTTCTCACCCGGGAATTAAGGCCACCCAAAAATTAATTGCAGCTAGGTTTGTATGGCCAAGTATGCACAAAGATATCCGCAATTGGACTCGATCTTGCCTTCAATGTCAGCGTGCCAAAGTTCACCGACACACAAAGTCAGAAATTGGTACCTTTCCTTTGCCAAAGGCTCGTTTTGAGGCCATACATCTAGACATAGTCGGCCCCCTCTATTCTTCTCGAGGTTATACCTATCTTCTCACTGTCATTGATAGGTTCACAAGATGGCCAGAAGCTGTTCCTTTGACTTCTTGCACTGCTTCTGCAGTAGCTCATGCCTTTGTTTCATGTTGGGTTTCCCGTTTTGGAATATCTGCAACCATTTGCACAGACAGAGGTGCCCAGTTTGAATCGGCCTTATGGAAGGAACTCATGCTCCTTCTTGGGACTGAGCGCATCAGAACAACAAGCTATCACCCGCAATCCAATGGGGTGATAGAACGCTTCCATCGTCAACTTAAAAGTTCCTTGCGAGCCACTGATCCATCTACTACATGGGTGGACAGGCTACCCCTAATCCTACTCGGAATTCGTACTGCTCTGAAGACTGATCTTGCATGCTCTGCAGCAGAATTAGTTTACGGTACCACACTCCGGTTACCCGGAGAATTTTTCACACCTACACCCATTAACCCCGCATGTGATCCTGCTTCGTATGTTAAGACATTACGCTCTGTTATGAAGCAAATTCGTCCCACAGCACCTAGAACTTCCACTTCACAAACTACCTTCGTTTCCCCTGATTTACAAACTTGCACACATGTTTTCTTGAGACATGATGCTCACCGCTACCCTCTTCACTGCCCCTATGATGGTCCCTTCCTTGTGCTAGACCGTAAACCCAAAACTTTCATCATTGACAAGGTGGGCAAGCGTGAAACTGTTTCTGTGGACCGCTTGAAACCAGCATACCTTGATTTTTCTCCAACAAAAGATCCTATCCTCCCTCAATCTTCTGTACCTCCACCTCAAATACAGGTACAGCAACCTATCCCTCCTCAATCTTCTGTACCTCCACCTCAAATACAGGTACAGCAATCTATCCCTCCTCAATCTTCTGTACCTCCACCTCAAATACAGGTACAGCAATCTATCCCTCCTCAATCTTCTGTACCTCCACCTCAAATACAGGTACAGCAACCTATCCCTCCTCAATCTTCTGTACCTTCATCTCATATACAGGTACAGCAATCTACCCTTCCTAAATCCTATGTACCACCACCTCATCCGAGGGTACAACAATCTATCATCCCTCTTCCAATTCTCCTTCATTATCGCAACCAACTGTCTTTGAACCAGCCAGTGGCCCCATCGCACAGGCACCAAGAATCCCCTTCCCCCAATGTCCCTACTGCACCTGTAGCACCATCCACGCCTTCAGAACCAGTGCTGCAGGATATTGCCGTCCAAAAGCAAACAACGACTCGTTCTGGAAGAGTCATTCGTAAGCCAGTGCGTTTTGACATTTAAGTGTTTTTTTTTTACCCGTGACAACCATGTTTTTGGGGGGCAGTACTTGTAGTGCCTTGCACCACAAGATTATTCTTTATTAGTGAAAACTGCCACAAATTGGCATGAGTGAAATATTTAAATCTAAATAAATAAATAAATAAATAAATAAATAAATACAAGTTAAATATGTCCAGTGATCAAATTTAATTCTTAAGAATTCAGTGTGGTGTGACTAGACATGAATGGGCTTTTAAGGATTATTTTGGCTGGTTGGTAAAATTGTTAAGTAAAAACAAACTTGTGTGCAACGACAACACAAAGGACGCCACTTTACACATTGTATTATTCGAAAGCACCGCGCCAGCAAGCAAAGTTCCTTTGTGACAAGGTTGTCATTGTGGTTATTATTGGTATTACTATTATTATTACTATTATTATTGCTATTATTGCTATTAGTATTATTGCTATTATTATTATTAGTATTATTGCTATTATTATTATTAGTATTATTTGCAGACTGTTATATATTAGCTAAACGGACCATTATTTAATCTTGCATTTATATGTCCATCAAAGTTGTTACGGGTAAAAATCCCCTTTTTGCATATACTTATTAATTGTTGTCAATAAAATATAAAATTTGTATTGATTTAATAATCAGTCCTTCCCTTCTTTCATAAAAATTAATTTTGCGCCGCAGTGCTGGATGCAATCTAGCATTTGGGCGCTGGTGACCCTGGCATTTAGTTAATTATCTACGTAAACTTGTAAAGGTCTATAATAATAAACAAACCGGACTCTTACAGTATTACCTAGTGTTCTTTTGTGTTGCTTGTAAGCAAGGTGATGGTTGATTTTGTGGGTGCTACTTTGAGTCTATTGTGTGTGAGCCAGTTTTGTATACTGTTTATGTATGTTTGCAGAGCTGGGCAGTATTTAAATACTTTTACTGGTTTAATACACGTTCTGTACTAGCACAATACGACGCGTCGACAGTGTAGTACAGCATGGTTCATGTTTCAACGTGTCAGTTCAATCAGTTGTGTGCCACTCTTAGTCGAAAGCGGTTGATTTCTTTATCGTGTCGTGTCATGGCTTCAACAAGCAAATCTGCAGACATGAATGTATTGGCATTTCTACAAGATTCCGATCGGACCATCAACAGTTTGGGAAAACATCCTCTCATAAAAAGACTGTTCCTCGCTATAACACGACATTACCATCTTCGGCACCGGTAGAGCGAATATTCTCATTCGCGGGAATCACTTTGACTCCCAAAAGAAACACTCTTTCAGACAAAACTTTGAAAGATTGGTTTTGATCCGCAGCAACCGTGAAATAAGAGAGAATTCGTAAGGTGCCTTATGTTTGTTTACGTCTTGTTTTCGTTTGTCTCATCTACTCATTAATTGTTACTCATTTTGCAATGATATAATGAGTATAATATGTCACTGGTTGAACATCGTAAGTTCTAAGTTCTTTGTTTTTTTTGTTCTAAAAAGGGAAATATATAATCGGAAATTAGATTGTACTATTTCTTTATCCTTTATCAAGCATTTTATATTGTTGTTACTCATGAATAGTGAATGCATATGTTAAAATTTGTATGTATTTAAAATGTATTTACAAATGTATTTAAATACAATTGATGTATTTTGTATTTAGTATCTAAATACATTCGTAAAATGTATTTAGTATTTAGTATTTAAATACATTTCTCCCATGTATTTAGTATTTAATATTTAAATACATTCAATGTATTTATTGCCCAGCTCTGTATGTTTGTAGGTTATTTGTAGCGGTGTTGTTGTTGTTGTTGTTGTGGGTGGATATTAGTGATGTCATCTGCATATGATGATAAGGTAAGCTTGTTATCTATGGGTGTTAGAATGTCATGCATGTATAAGTTGGAGTGTTGGTGAGAGAACAGAGCCGTACTTGTAAATTTGGGGACAGATTAGATGAAATGCTAAGAGATAGGTTTGTAATGGGTCTCAAAGAGGAGCCTACCCAGAGACCCCTATTAGCTACACAGGACCCAACTTTTAGTCATGCTGTGGAAATAGCTGCGGCTAGAGAAGCAGCTGCTAAAGATGTTGGATCTTTTAGAAGTCACAGTAGTTAGGCCCAACACGTAAATAACTAAAATCTTCTAGGCCTGGCAGACCTAATGAGCCTGCTAGACATATTGAACTAATAAAAGGTATCCTGCGAATACTACTAAACCTACTGATTCGAACGCTAAACAAGAGGAAAAGCCTTCCAAGCCATGTACTGGGTGTGGAAAACACCATTGGAAGGAGGACTGTCCTTTTAAAGAAGCAGTTTGCCGAAACTAGTAAAATAGGCCACATAGCTAAAGTTTGTTTTTCAAAGAAAACAAGAGGTGAAAATTCTAATTATAACATTTCTAGTGGTAATCCTCCAAATGGAAATACTTCGGACATTGGAGTGGAGTACCTATATTATGAGCAACAAAGTAGTGATAATACGGGTCCATATATTGTAGATGTAGGCCTAAATGGAATTACAGTTCCTCTAGAACTAGATACAGGTGCTGCCCGAACTATCATGTCGAAAACAGTTTTTCACAAAACTTTTAAAAATACCTAAACTACACGAATCTAAAACAATACTAAAAAAATATGGTAACATACAAATACCTATTTGTGGAGAAGCATACATCACTTTTACACTCAACGAGAAAAATTTGTCTCGTCCCTTAACTCTTAGTTGTGGATGAGTAAGGGCCTACTCTACTAGTCCGTGATTGGATTGATGCTTTGAAATTGCCTATTGACAAAATTTTGACAAAGGGTCGGGCAGATGTGCATACACTCGCATATCTATCTGACATAGACTCATTGTTAATGGAGTTTTCTTCTCTTTTGGGCTTGAAGTAGGCAAACTAAAAGATCATCAGGTCTGTATAGAGGTAAACCCTAATGTAACTTAAAAATTTTGTAAGACTCGTCCAATTGCACATGCATTGCGGGAGACGGTAGATTTAGAAATTGTTAGGCTGCTCAAAGATAAAATTATCGAACCAGTCACACACGCTAAGTGGGCTGGCCCGGTAGTTCCTGTACTGAAACCTGACAAGTCAGTACGTTTATGTGGGGATTACCGTTTACCAGCAAATATAGAGCAGTTCTTCTAGATTGCTAGCCGATACCCAAGGCTGATGAATTATTTGGCTCTCTTATTGGGGTAAATATTTCACAAAACTAGATATGTCCCAAGCCTATGCTCAACTAAGTTTAGACGAAAATTCTAAAGAACTAACTATCATAAATACGCACTGAGGCCTATATAGGTACAATAGGCTATGCTATGGAACAGCATCGGCTCCGGGTATTTTTCAGAGAACAATGGACCAAGTTCTAGGTCACATTCCGGGTGTACTTTGTTTTGTAGATGATGTCCTCATTTCAGGTTCATCTAAAGAAGAACACCTAACTAGATTAACCACAGTTCTAAAAAGATTCCGGGATGCCGGACTTAAGCTAAAAAAAGAAGTGTTTTGGGGTCACAAATGAGGTTTCGTATTTGGGGTTCCGCATAGATGCCTCAAGCATTCATCCAATGGTGGATAAACTAGAAGCAATAAAAAATGCACCACCACAAAACATCACGCAGTTACAAGCTTATTTAGGTCTCCTAAACTTTTATAGGAAATTTTTGCCTAATGCATCGACTTTCCTTGAACCCCTAAATAAGTTATTACGATCGGGGAAACAGTTGAGATGGGAGAAAACCCAAAAGGAAGCATTTGAGGCTTCAAAGGACGTACTACTAAAGTCCACTCTCCTAGTGCATTATGATTCTAAACTTTCTCTCGTAGTTTCAGCGGATAGCAGTTCTTATGGAATTGGGGCAGTGTTATCGCACCACATTGATGGTGTAGATAGGCCTATCTGTTTTGCTTCTCGGACACAAACTGAAAGGCGATATGCACAACTTGAACGTGAAGCTTTAGCTTTAGTATTTGCAGTTATTTTTTTTGTATTTTGATTGCGTTCAGAATCCCAGCTGAGCCCTGAACGGCTACGACTACACCACTGGCTACTTCAACCTACAGCCCAAGTTAAGCTAGGCCAAAACAAACTTACGGACTTGGAGGTCCTATTAGGTCTTACCTCAGGGTTGCTGAGGTAGGTCAGTTGCATAAAATTAAGATAAAAACAAAAGGGGCACTCTTTATGGTCTTCTTTCTAAACCTTGCAACAACAACACAACCTGCACCATTGCACGATGCAATGCTTGCTCCAAATTAAGTGATTTTTCACTAACCTTACAATTATGAGATGGATATATAGGGTGTCCCAGGAGGAAATGTCAAGAATGCACCATTTCACTCTCTGGGTATTTCTAAGTAGAAAGTATTATATCGATATGGGTCTGATTCCCAACCGTTACCGAGATACAGGCCTCTACATTTGGGTAATTAAAACATAATAAAAAGGCGATCTTAGATACTATTTAATGACACTTGTGGTTTACAAAAAGTACAAACATACAATACACTATTGCACTTATTGCAGAATGGTTTCAAAGTGACCCCCTCCTTCTTCAATACACGCGGCGAGCCTCCGATCTATCGAGTCTTGCCAAGGAAAACGCGGAAGTTCATTTCTGAGGTTTATGAACGCATCCTGTATACGTGCAACCAACTGCTCCCTAGTTTCGGGCTTACCCCGCTGATAAACGTTACTCTTCAAGAACCCCCAGACAAAAAAATAATGTAAATAAATAATGTGAGGATCTGCACAGTTGCCAATGTATCATTAAATGTCATTGATATTATCTAAGATCGGCTTTTATTATGTTTTAGTTACCCAAATGTAGAGGCCTGTATCTCGGTAACGGTTGGGAATCAGGCACATGTCGATATAATACTTTCTACTTAGAAATACCCAAAGAGTCAAATGGTGCATTCTTGACATTTCCTCCTGGGACACCCATGTATGTATTATGTTAACCCCTCCGTCTATGGCCTTGGTTGGTTCGAAGTCGACGGGGGTTCTGGTTAGGAGGCAGCAACGGATTTGTTACTCGCAGTAGTTTTTCTATACTACCGTCCGAGTTCTTCTGTAGTGGTTCGGAGGATTCTGTGAAAACTTACTAAATTATCTGATGGTTCTCCGATGCTTCTTATAACGTATCGGGATATTATGGTTCTCTATTTAAGACTAAGTTCTCTGAAGGTTCCTCGATTCTTCTTATAACCTATCGGGAAATTATTTTTCTCTACTTTATTGACTGAGTTCTTTGAAGAGAGCAAGGCTCGAAGGGGAAGATAAAAAAACCCTTTCTTTTACTGTAATTTACTGCTAAAATGTACTGGCAAGTATTCCATCTGCCACCTCTTCCATAACTGATCTTGTAGCTCTTCAAGGTACTTGACCCTTCTGGTTAACTCTTCTTGGCTGCTCTAGGTAGGCTGTAAGTCTTCTGGCAAACTTGGGCTTGATGTTAATCGTTTACCACAAAGAAAATGATTTGGTGTCAATGGCTCTGCATCCTGCATACTGTTATAAACAAAGGTGATAGGCCTACTGTTCACCATTGCTTCTACTTCACACAAAACAGTACAGAATTCTTCTTTGCTCAAATGAGCATTAGCTAAAAGTTTCTTTAATGGACACTTTACACTTCTCACTAGCCTTTCCCAAAATCCTCCCACCATGGAGCTCTCTCAACAATAAACTCCCACTGTACCCCATGGTGTGAAAAGTAGGATTGGAATCTCTCCTCTTTTAGCAAGGACCAAACTTCTTGGAGTTCCTTTGCAGCCTTTTTGAAGGTTTTTGCATTATCCGATATGATTTTATTTGGGAAACCCCTTCTGTTCACAAACCTTTTAAAGGCCAAAAGAAATACATCACTACTTAAGTTGCTTACCAACTTCAAATGGATTGCTCTGGTGGTAGCACATGTGAAAAGACATATATAACCTTTGTTATACTCCCCTTGCTCATACACATAGACTGGATCTGCAAAGTCTACTCCCACTACATCAAATGGGGCAGTATAGATCCACCGTTCTCTTGGAATGGAATGGAGCCACCTTTTCATGATAAGGCTTTGCACTCCAACGCTTGCAAACCACACATTTATGCAAGACCTTTTTATACTTGTCTAATTTTGGGAATCCAAAACTGTTGTCTGATCTCTATTATCACTTCTCTAACTCCAGCATGTAACAACTTATGATGCGTATCCAGGATCAAAAGTTCCACAAAGTGCCCCCCAGAAGGTAGCAAAATTGGATGTCTTTGAAAGCCCAGGAAATTGTAGTCTACCTCCTTCTCTCACTAAATCCTGATCCAAAAACACATCCAAAACCTTGAGAGAAGAATGTGTTGGTAGAACCTGTAATGGACTGCTGGTGAGCAATTTTCTCTCTTCACCAAATTTTCCTTCTGCACATATACCACCCAGTATTGCCTGGCTTGCTGAATCTCCTTACTGTTCAGAATTCCTGCCCTTCTTGTTTCTCCCTTAATGTTGTCTGTAAATCTATATACCCATGCTGTCACTCTTAACAACCTTTACAGACTGCTAATGTCCTCAAGCTTCAATATGGGGTCCTGCTGCATAACTTGACAACTGTTCACAGTGCATTTTCTCATCTCACTCACCCATTCTTCTTCAGGCTGGCATTCTCCTACAATAGGCTGATTAGAAGGGCAGTTTTCACTTCCAAGTTTTAGCCGCTCTGGCCCATTCCACCACAAACTTGACTGTGCAAGATCTTTCACTGAAATTCCTCGTGTTGGTAAATCAGCTGTGTTTTGGGTGCCTGGACAATACTTCCATTGCTTGGGATCTGTGTGTACTTGAATTTCCTCCATCCTATTGGCACAAATGGTTTCCATTTCCTTGCCTGGCTTCATAACCAGTGCCAAACTATAATGGAGTCTGTCCGGTAATAGCTTGAAATTTCATAAAGGCCCAAAGAATTTTGCACTGTAACTGCAAGCCGACTAGCAATGACTGCACCCATCAGTTCCAACCTTGGAATAGAAAGCCTTTTCAAAGGTGCTACTCTGCTCTTTGCAGCAACCAACCTGCAACTTCCTCTTCGAATGTGCCTCTTATATAAATGCAAGTTGCATAGGCTTCCTCACTTGCATCACAAAAGATGTGCAACTCCAAATTACCATCTTGGGATTTCAATGTCTCCAAGATGTGCCAATTCTTACTACCAAAACAATGCCTAGCACCTTGGTGTCTATTGCCCACAACTCCTTAATACCAGAATCCTTAATACTTTCTGCTGCATCAGGTCCTACACAGGACTGACTCGTAAACTGTTGTAACTGAGAATGATTGTTCTGCCATTTTCTAAGCTCCATGCCAGCCTCCCTCATTATAGCTCTAGCCTCCATAAATATCTGTTTAGCCATTTCTGTATTATCCACGGAACACAGCAAATCATCAACACAAAAATTTGCCTTATATGTTCAAAAGTATTAGGATAGACTTCAGAATATTCTTAAAATGGTACTGTATAGTAGCTGCCAACAGAAATGGACTAGAGGTGAGACCAAACAACACTGACTTCATTCTATATGCTTGAACGTTCGGTTCATTTTCCAACAAGTCTTTCGTATCCACCCACAGATACCTTACAGCATCTCTGTCCTCTGGTTTTAACTTTATCCTCAAAAAAGCTTGCTTCACATCTGCAGTCAATGCTACTCTACGAAACCTGAATCTCAGTAACAAGGAAAATAAATCTGCATTTAAATTTGGCCCAGCATCCAAACAGTCATTCAAAGACACCACCTTTATCCTTGGCTGAGCCATCAAAAACTACCCTCAGTTTGGTGGTAGTTTTGTCTCGCCGTACCACTGCATGGTGTGGCAGATAGTGTGCCTCCTGGCTCACCAGCTCACCTTGCACCCTTTCAGTATAGCCCTCCTTTACGTAGCTTAGGATGGTCTCATTGTATTCATTTAACAACTCCTCCCTTGCCTGTGCAATGAAGTCTCCAACCTCCTATTAGCTAGCTGAAGGTTTGAGCTGGGTTTGCAAGAATCCTTCCAAGGTGGGGGGGGCCAACTTCATAGCAACCATCTCTAAACCCAATACCTTTTTCAAATTGCTCCTGAAACATCACTGTTCACTGTACTTGCCTGTTTCTCCTGTTTGTCCTTTATGCCAATGGATTCAAGTTCCCAAAAGGCTTTCAAATGCCTTTCCAAACCATGGCTGTTCTCCTCAATCTTAACAAAAAGAGCTTTAACCTCCATTTCATTGCAATAGCTACCATGTAGCATCCAACCTAGCTTACTTTCATTAGCTACAGGACCTTGAGATGTGCGGACAATGTTACCAGTGATGAAGTCCCAATAACAGTCAGCTCCAATCAAAAGACTAATATCTTCTGTTCCTTCAAACTTATTATTGCCCAAATTAGTTCCTTTAACTTGCAATTCTTGGACACATGCCATATCTAAACAAATAGTGACTGGAGTACAAAGTTCCTCAATCTCTACAGCTTGGACCTTGATAGTGGGACTTTGTGGTAACAACCCCTTAATCAGAAGTTCTATCTTCTTAACTTTGGTTCGGTTTTGAAATGAACCCCCAAACCCAGACATTCTTAAATTTCTCTCTTAAGTTCTTTAAATTTAAAATTTCTGGAAATTCTGGTCTTAATAAAGCTACATTGGCTACCACTGTCAAACACTCTCACAGTAACTTCTCCATCATTCCCAATTAATAATGCTGCAGCTGTTTGCAGTAATCCCCCTTTACATTTACTCCCTTTCATAGCAGTGGCACGTGCCAATGATGTCTCTACTTCTGGGGGTAGGCCTACTAGGAGTGTTTTCACACAATGATGGCTGATGCCGGCCATGGCATTTTTTGCACAAAATTTTAAACTTACAAAACCTTGCTCTGTGACCTTTCAACAAACATTTAAAACATGCTGTGGACTTAGTTACCTTGTCCTTTGTCTCCTCAACAAGTAAAGCCTCAGCCACTTCACATTTATATGACTTGTGGTTGCCTTCACAAAAGATGCATGCCTTGATTCCCTTTAATTTATTCTCAGAGGATGAATGTAGAGCTGACACTGTACCTGGGCTATTCCTTTTTGTAGAAACCTTGGTGCTGTGCCTGTCTTTGTCCCCTTGTTTAACATTCCACTGTGCAAACTCAATTCCCTCTCCGCTTGCTAATTCTGTACCTAAAAGGGTTAACATCTGCTGTAGGGAGATGGACACATGTTCCGTAGAGTGTCCCCTAGTTCTAACTTCAAATTCATCATATAACTGCCGTAACTCCTTGACACTATTGGGATTATTAACAGGAGGTATAGCTAAAAGTTCGCGGAGGTGGCTTTTAATTAAGATCTCTGGCTTACCAAACCGTTTCTTTAATATATCCCAAGCCACATTATAATTAGCCTCTGTTAATGGTAATCCTGCTATTGTCTTTACTGCCTCCCCTTCCAAGAGGGACTGCAAATAATTAAACTTCTCCACAGCACTTAACACTTGACTAGAATGAACTGCTGACTGAAAACTGTCTGCCCATCCTTACCATTCCTGAATACTCCGAGAAAATGTTTTGAGTACAAGCCTTGGTAATTGAATTGCAGATCTGTTAACCTTAACTTCACAAACACCGTTTGTTAGGGGTTGTGTTTCATTATTAGACCTGGTCTCTAACTGTACTGAGCTGCCTCTTTTGCTCTGTGGTATGCTTTAATTATGTCATCAGTAATCTCTTCAAAGTAAATTATGTAATTTTCTATTTCATCCTCTTCTATAAGAGCCTCAATTTTAACATTTGCTTCGCTTAGAGCAGTGGTTCTCAACCTTTTCTATACCAACGCCCCTTTACCAATTATTAGCCCTCTCAACGCCCCCCCACCAGGAAAATTCAATTCTTAAGTCTTGGAATGTTGAATACGGTCATGCAAATCTTCCCTGGAAATGAAACAACAGCTTAACATAACATGAAAGAATTTTATTCAAACAAACAAAAACGCACTAACGTAAAATAAAAACAATGTGCCACACAAAAATAATACAAAAATACTAGTGAGAGCCTTGCGCTTGGTGTTTTCCAGCCGATATCTTCACTGAAGGTTGGATAGAAGTCAGGTTCAACCTCAGTGCACCTGAGGCTGTTATATTAAGCCTGTTACGATATTTGGACTGTATGTAAAGGACATGGCTGAAACCCTGTTCCACTAAATATGAGGTAGGGAATGCCAAGAGAAGAAGACGAGTTCTTTTTCAAAGAACTGGATAACGTTGCCAATGTGTTGCCCACATACCACGCCAGCCAGAGGTGCGGAAGGTTACCTGGGCCTCATCGTCATTTTGTACATCAACAAGCTCCTCCTGGATCTCAACTTCAAATTTCGTAACATCTGATTTGAAGGGCTGTACCACCCAGTCAGGGACGTCAAGCTTTTGAAGATCGCTGAATCGGATTTCCATGTCAGCCTTCCTCATTTAAGTGGTCGATGTAACGGAGTAGATGTTCATCAGTCAGTTTCTCGGACACCTGTGAATAAATTCAATAAAAGCACATTAAAAAACAAGTAGTTTTTAAATAAAAATTTCTGAAATTTATTAAAAAGTAAGTATTTAGTAAAATCAATTACCTTCATCAATTTGGGAAAATGAGCCAGCTGACGCCGTCCAATGCCTTCCTGGTATATGTTCAGCTTGGCGATGAAGCTGCAAATTACAGATTTGCAGTGAATCAGCGTCACTTCATTTCCTTGTAATTTAATGCTGATCTCATTCATTTTTTCAAAGATGTCTGCCAGGTAGAAAATATCGCATTGACTTAACAACACTTGTTCCTTGAGAGTTGCATCAGTATCCTCAAAAAACTCTAAAACTGTGCTGAACAACTCACACAAACGGGAAAGACAATTGCCTTTCGAGAGCCAGCGCACCTCGGTGTGAAGTAGCAGACACTCAAAAATTTCATCATTGTCCCTACAGAGTTGTCTGAACACTCGGTCATTCAGTGCATTGGCCTTTATCTTGTTGATGGCCTTAACTGCCACACTCAGTGACTCGTGGAGAGGAGGGCTGATTTTTTTCGCCACTAGATTATGACGGTGCAGCACGCAATGGACTGTCAAAATGTGTGGAGCCCACTTTTTCAATAGAGTAGTGAAACCACGGTACCGTCCAACCATGGATGGAGCCCCATCGGTGGCACATGCAATGATGTTGGCAGCTGGAATAGAATTGCAACTCAAGTATTCTTCAACTGCATTAAATATGGTCTGCCCTTTAGTGTCGGTTTCCAAATACTTGGAGAACAAAAACTCTTCGGAAATTTCACCAGATGACAGATAACG
Source organism: Bathynomus jamesi (assembly GCA_023014485.1). Lineage (NCBI taxonomy): Eukaryota > Metazoa > Arthropoda > Malacostraca > Isopoda > Cirolanidae > Bathynomus > Bathynomus jamesi. The sequence continues at coordinate 63,459 of JAJOZX010003928.1, read as the reverse complement.
AACATAGGTCATCAGCAAAACGTTATTATCTGAGACAGTTGTCTCGTCAGCCTGAAGAGTGAACGGATTTTCTCGCAGAATGGCACACAACTGCTCCTCACTATCCAATGCCATTTCATTGATTCTCCTTGACACAGTGTCATTGCTGAGGGGGATGGATTTTAGAACCTGCGAAGGGTCACATTCCATAACAGTGCAAATAGCTTCTTTAATAGCAGGAAGAATCAGCTTTTCTCCAACTGTGAATGGCATTCCACATTTGGCAATAAGGAGAGAGATATTATATGAGGCAACTAAGCCCTTCTCAGTTTGGTTTACGTTCTTTTTGAATATGCTACTGATTGTGCTTCTGGCATGTCTTTCTTTGAGGTCTTTAAAGAATGCAAGGTCTTTGTCAGTTTTATCAGGATGGATTTTAATTATGTGCTCCTTCAGGCGTGAGGGTTTCATGGCCTCGTTAGAGAATACTTGCTCACACAGTAAACACATAGGAAGCCGTTGATTCGTAGGAGAAGGTACGAAGCCATAGCTGAGATATTCAACATTATACTGACGACACTTTTTCTTGCCTTGTGACATCGCGAAAACTGTAAAAACATTCAGAAATTTTATTTTAGTTAAGTTAGCCGTTAGCGTAAGAAATGTTTTTATTTGTATGCATAAAATAAGTTTTATGGTAAACTAGCCTAAGTTATACTTCTGCGAGCTGAATATTTTGCTATATCTTTAACAAAATGGAATCATGTTTGCTGTATTAATGTATTTAAATGTTTTTCCTAGCAAGGATGTTACTAACAACTATACTAGACTATATACTAGACAACTATACTAGACAACTATTTAAATGTCAGATGACTAATAGAAGACGGCTTTAGTAAAATTACAAAAACACTTACCGAAAAAATGGCGTCTACTCACTTCCAATAATTCACAATAAATGACATAATTACTCAAGAGCCATCTATTGAGAGAATGTTGAACTTGACATAGTGACAATTCTCCCAGTAGATGGCGCTTGAGAAATTACATCAGCTGAGTGGATTCCATATTTTTCGGTAAGTGCTTTTGCAATTTTGCTAAATTAAAAGGTTCTAGTAACCTTGTTTCAGCCACTTAATTTCATTCAAACATTCAAATTTAATGTAGATTCCAGAACTGTGTAGATGAAATTCATTGAAACACATGAACGCCCCCCATTAGCTGACTAACGCCCCCTTTTCAACTAACCAGCTTCTAACGCCCCCCGACACCCAGTGAACGCCCCCTGGGGGCGGTACCGCCCCCGTTGAGAACCACTGGCTTAGAGTAACCTTTTTAGTTTCTAATATGGAAAGCTGCGCAGTCTCTAAGCTTAAATCCTCTTGCTCTATGGCAGAATCTATAGTGGCAATGACTTTTGTAATTAGATCTTTGTAGGCGCTTCTCTTTTTTCTAAACTTGTTCAATTCAGCTGCACTCATCTTCAATGCAAACAAACAACTGGGCTCAATGCCAAATAAGCTGAATTGGCCAAAATACTTAACCAAACTGATCAAACTCAAACTTTGCCTCTTTTCAAATAAACTGAATTGCTTGGTTCGGGTACCGCCCAACCACCAGTATGGAATATATTTTCGCCCACGAACAATAAAACCAAATGTAGGTCCAAAACAACGACAGACTAGCGGCCAAGTTTCGCAATTGGGCGACCAAACTTTCTACCCTGGGACTTTAACTCAATTATGCTCAACCCGTCCAAGCCTAACTTAAGCTACAATTTGCACAATCAGAACTTTGCCGAAAAATAGTCACTGACTCAGTCTTGGGCTAGAATCCGGTTTCGAAGGACCATGTTATTATTATTTTTTTTATTGGGTTCAGAATCCCAGATGAGCCCTGAACGGCCAAGCTCTGAGAGGCTAATTCAACCTACAGCCCAAGCTAGACCAAAACAAACTTACGGACTTGGAGGTCCTATTAGGTCCTACCTCAGGGTTGCTGACTCAATGTGGGCCTATCTTAGGCCTCAGTTGCATAAAATTAAGAAAAAAAACAAAAGGAGCACTGTTTATGGTCTTTCTAAACCTTGCAACAACAACACAACCTGCACCATTGCACGACGCAACAACCTTGTATATAAACAACCAAACTGAATTGCAAGAGAGCTCTCTATAAGACCACGCCCTATAAGTGCCGCATTCCACAAACGAGTAGAAAGGACGCGCCAGAGCCCCCCAAAAAATGATGCCACAAGAGAGCCCAAACAATGATGCCACAAGAGCCCAAAAATGCTTGCACTAAATTAAGTGAATTTTTCACGAACTTTACAATTATGAGATGAATATATATATATATACACCTTAACTTAATATACACAAACAATGCTGCATCAATCAGCTTAGTCATCATATCGCCTTGGGACAACAGCGGCTCTTCCTCTTCTAGATTTTCTAAGTGCAGTAAAGAAATTTCATTTCTATCTATGGGGTCATGAATTCAAACTAATTACTGACCATAAACCTCTTTTAGGTTTATTTTCACGTACTAAAAATATTCCATTTATCGCCTCAGGTATGATTCAACGATGGGCACTGATTCTACAAGCCTATAAATTTGACTTAGTACATCGATCAGGCAAACTTGTAGGTACGGCCGGGCTAATGCTCTAAATAGGTTGCCTTTAGAAAATCCAAATGAATGCGTACATGTACCTTCAGAATGGGTTCACTTGGTGGAGTTTTTGGACTCCACTCTAGTAACTGCAGTACAGATAGGGCAGAGGACAAAATCAGACCCTATTCTGTCTAGGGTCATCCATTACTGCTCAGTTGGTTGGCCTACTAAGGTTGAGAGTGAATTACAGCCTTTTATTCAACGTCAGTCTGGACTCTCAATCCAAAATGGCTGTCTTTTATGGGGTCACAGTGATAATTCCGAATAAAGGCGGGTTGAATTTAGTGAAGGAACTTCATGCTGAACACATGCGTGCAACAAAAATGAAAGAGCTGGCGAGAGCTTATTTCTGGTGGCCTGGTTTAGATGGAGAACTCGAATCATTGGTCCAGTCCTGTCAAAATTGCCTAGAGAACAGAGATCTACCAAAGAAAAGTCCACTTCATCTTTGGGAATGGCCTACTATACCTTGGCATAGGATCCATGTTGATTATGCAGGTCCTATAAATAATATCTATTTTCTAGTCATTGTGGACGCCTACTCTAAGTAGGTGGAAATTTTTCCAACCACTTCCACGACTTCGGGTGTTACTACTCGCCTACTCCGCTCGTGTTTCGCTCGATGGGGTTTACCTGTATTCTGGTTTCCGACAATGGTACTTGTTTTACCAGTGAGGAATTTCATTCTCTTGTCCACCTAAATGGCATTAGACATGTCCGGTCTAGTGTTTTTCACCTGTCTACTAACGGTCTCGCGGAAAACATGGTCCGTACTTTCAAGTCGCCTTTGCGTCATTCTCATGGGGAGGAAATGCAAGTGGTGGTGGATAAATTTTTGTTTAAATAGCGACTAACACCTCACACAACAACGGGGGTGGCTCCTAAACTCATGATTGGCCGGGGAATTCGTTCTGTTTTCGATCTGTTACGTCCAAACGAAACGTTACAACAACGAGTTTTACGCCGCTATCAGGAAAAACAGACGTTTTATCACGACAGTAAGAAAAGGAGAGTTATAGAAGCGCAACCTAATGATCCAGTTATGATTCGGAACTATGGGGCTCGACCAAATCGGGTTCCTGCAACAGTGCAGGAGAGAACGGGCCCTGTTTCCTTCAAGTGCCAACAACAAGATGGTCGTTCTATTAAACGCCATCAGGACTAGATATGGGAACGTGACTTGCAGGATGACCAGAGTCCTCCGGAAGGGAGACCTAATTTTCCTGAAAATGGTACAATTTTCCCACCTATTCTTACTACATCAACCCCGCTCCACAGGTCGTCTAGTGTCTCTCACCCCCCTGACAGACTCAACTTGTAGGGGAGGAGTGAGGTGACGTGTGTGTATATATACATATATGTATACAGGGACGTAGCCAGGTGTAAGAACTTGGGGTGTTAGACCTCGCTAAGTTACTAAGTTTCTAAACAACAATAAAAGCACTTACCGTTGCTTTGACTTAGATCTTCTTTAGGGCGACTAACACCTCACACAACAACGGGGGTGGCTCCTAAACTCATGATTGGCCGGGGAATTCGTTCTGTTTTCGATCTGTTACGTCCAAACGAAACGTTACAACAACGAGTTTTACGCCGCTATCAGGAAAAACAGACGTTTTATCACGACAGTAAGAAAAGGAGAGTTATAGAAGCGCAACCTAATGATCCAGTTATGATTCGGAACTATGGGGCTCGACCAAATCGGGTTCCTGCAACAGTGCAGGAGAGAACGGGCCCTGTTTCCTTCAAGTGCCAACAACAAGATGGTCGTTCTATTAAACGCCATCAGGACTAGATATGGGAACGTGACTTGCAGGATGACCAGAGTCCTCCGGAAGGGAGACCTAATTTTCCTGAAAATGGTACAATTTGCCCACCTATTCTTACTACATCAACCCCGCTCCACAGGTCGTCTAGTGTCTCTCACCCCCCTGACAGACTCAACTTGTAGGGGAGGAGTGAGGTGACGTGTGTGTATATACATATATGTATACAGGGACGTAGCCAGGTGTAAGAACTTGGGGTGTTAGACCTCGCTAAGTTACTAAGTTTCTAAACAACAATAAAAGCACTTACCGTTGCTTTGACTTAGATCTTCTTTAGGGCCTACCATAGATTTCCAGCGTCCCACAAGCGGCCTACCTAACTCTCTAACTTTACTAATTTAGAAGCTATAGACATTACTCTAACTGATATACTTATTAGACAACTTCCTACTTAAATTTGTCACTTTAGAGACATCAAATTAAACTTAGCACCAACGGTTTAGTCAGATATGAATAATCATGCTGTTAGTTCAGCCCAAGGAAACAAACAGACCGCGTTCCGCTGTTTATCCTTTTGTGTTGCCATTCAGCTTTCTTTTAGTGACTTTTCCCTTTTGTGACTTTTAGGCTATATACATATATATACACACACACGTCACTTCACCAGGAATGTCCCAAGGGGGGCGAACTTGAGCTACGTTCGTCAGGTTCCGTGGTGAATCGGGCGAGCCCATACAGTTAGGGGGTCTGGGGGAGAGCTTGAAGTTCTCCCAGCGGGATCCGGGACGGAGCCCCGCAAGCCAGCGCATTTTAAGCTTATTTTGTGTAAAAACTGTCTGAAGATGTCAGTGCAACTGCCATTTTTGAACAGCCACTATACAGCCATCCACATGAAATATGTACCCTTTCCAACAAAAGTTTGGATAGGACAGGACAATGATGCAACATGCCCCACTAGTCACACTGTACTATGCTGCAGTGCATGCAAAACTAATTAGGGCCGAGCTGTGTTCAGTTTCCTCGCGCTTCATATTTCAGTAGTTCAATACGATACGTGTTTAAACACGTCCAAACGTGTTTGAATGTGTTTAAAAAAACGACGCAAAATATCGCTTAAATAATATATATATATATATATATATATATATATCCTTCCATTATATATAGATACCAAATTATTAAATGTTATAGTTTGGCGGTGAACCTTGGTTGTAATTACCGCAGATTTTTTTCATGGACTTTACAAGGAGGAAGGGGGGGCGATCGCCTCCGTCGCCCCCCCCCCTTTGGCTACATCCCTGTATGTATATAGTCTAAAAATTACTAAAGGAAAAGTCACTAAAAGAAAGCTGAAGGGCAACACAAAAAGATAAACAGCTGGACGCGATCTGTTCGTTTATTGGGCTGAACTAAACAGCATGTACTTTTGTATCTGCAGGAATCATTGATTCTAAGTTTAATTTGGTGATGCTTCGAAAGTGGAAGCGTGTAAATAGGTTAAGTTGTCTAATTATTATGTCAGTTAGGGGTAATGTCTATAGCTTCTAAATTGGTAAAATAGGAAATATAAAAGGGTCGTTTGTGGGACGCTGGCACCTATGGTAGGCCCTAAAGGAGATCTAAATCAAAGCACTTGTAAGTACCTTTTATGTCTATTTGATAACCTAATACCTAACGGGGTCTAACACCCTGGCCCACCGAGAGGGTGGGGATACCGTGGAAAAATCCCCTGGGCCCGGAAAGAGGGGGGATAAAATCTAAAAATATTAATAAGGCAATTGATTAAATAACAGAGAGGAAATATAATTATGAACATACATTTTATAGAGATTATCATAGTCAAACTGAAACAGATAAAATATTATGTGCAGTCCACCAATTCCCAAAACCGACCGACAGATCTGGGAACCATTGTAACTGAAAGCCAGTTAGTCCGTACTTTAAATTTCATCAGAATCATTTACCACTTTGCTAGAGAGAAGGCAAAGAAAGTACACTTCTAATTATGAAAATCTTGCAGTAAATAATTATCTTGCCTGCATGGACTGGTACTGCATTTGTAAATTGTATGGTGATGGAATTAATATCATATATTTGATTCGAAAAATAAAATGGTCATTTTCCTCTGAGTTGTTTATTCATACTACAGGGCCAATAAAAATGATTCACCTGATTTCAAATGAGAATATTTTTTAATGTTACAAATACAGAGTGATTTGTTATACATCAACCAAAAGAAAAACTGTCCGAATTTTGTCTCTCACCTCATAAATACTCTATGTGACTTCCACTAGTTACACGAGCAACGTCGACACGATAGTCGAATTCCTCCCATACTCGCTCCAGCATGTCCGTTGTCACTGACTCTACGGCAGTAACAATGCGAGTTCGGAGCTCATCCAAAGATGTGGGCAACGGTGGCACGTACACAGTATCCTTAACGTACCTCCAAAGGAAGAAGTCGCACGGTGTAAGATCCGGCGACCTAGGGGGCCAGCTGTGGAGCACCAAGTCATGGGGCCCACTGCGACCAATCGAACGGCGAGTGAGCACTGTTTGTTGCTAGGCTAGGCCACGGCGCGGTGACTTTGGAGCCCTCTCGCGGTGATCTTGTAAAACTCAAAGATTTCCTCTTTCATGCATGTGGTGTATGCCCAGTTGATGCACGGTTGATAGGTACGGAAGTATTCTCAGTTGAAATCGGATGAATTAGTTTGAATAGCCCTGTATATGTTTTGAATAGTGATTTGGACATATAATCAGTTTGCTTGTTATGTACAAAAAAACATTCATAATAAAATACTGAGTAAACAGGGGGGGCGGGCCCATATACCAATCCTTTCCCGGGACCCGTGGCAGCTCTCGGCTGCCCTGCTAACACCCCCACGTTATTACAGTTATTACTTTATTAAAAGCCTTTTAGAAGATAATAACTTGACTCTTTCATCCATGTGTAGTCTTCCTGGTGATAGCTTTACTTATGTTAGTGATAGTTGGCACACCACGTCATGGTTGGCTCATTGTATTTGTACACCTGATGCAAATCAGGCAGTTCTGAATATGGCAGTTTTGTACTTCTATGCTAGTTCTGACCACTTGCTCCTATTAATTGAGTTTGACATTAATGGTATTCCAATGCTATCATAGGTAAATGATACACGTAAAGCGAAGTTAGACTGGTCTAAAGTTGATGATGAGGGCAAACAACAGTATTGTAATAAGTCTGATGTATTGCTAAGTAATATATCCATCCCAAATGATGCTCTAGCTTGTCAGGATGTAAACTGTAGAATTCAAACACATTGTAATATTATTTTGCAGGTTTATGATGACTTTATTAGAATGTTATACCTAAGTAAAATCATTTGTGTTTATATTCAATTCGATTAAACTGATGAATCTGATGATGTCTGAATTAAACTGATGAGATGTAAGATCTACAGATCTACAGATCTATAGAAGCTAAGGCTAACAAAAACCCTAAGATCCACTCTAAAGTTAGCCCGAGAGAAAGGAAAGAGTAGGGGGGTTAAGAGAAGAAAATAAGGGGTTAAGTAAGTATCAACACCTATCACTCATAGGTTAACATTCATTCAGAAAAAGAGAAAAAAGACTCACTATCATCATCCGCCGGCCACTGCCAACAAGTCAGAAAAATAGTCGGAGAGAATAAGAAAGGGGTGAAAGATGAAAAGAAGTAAAATAAGAACACTTATAAACCATGCAAACACAGTCTTACCTCATAGTCAGGGCCGGATTAACCATTAAGCAAAATAAGCCCGTGCTTAGGGCATCAAGGGAAGGGGGGCACCACAGAAATTTTCCATTGTCGGATTTACCATGGATTTATTATACTATTATAATCGCGGCTTATAGCCTATAAGCTGTTGAAAACTGAATTATATATATTCATATATAGTATTTATTTTTTTTCATTGTTTGAATTTGTAGTGAACAACAACCCTTTTGAGAGAATAAATATATTTCGTTGTAATCACACACTTTACGCTTTGCGTTATTATTTTGTTTATATCAAATCTTTGAGCGCCATATTAAAAATACATATAGATTAAATATTTTCGTGTGCTATAGTAAATGTAAAAACAAGATTCAGTCATGCTGAACTTTATAAAATAATTGTAGAAGACAATATTGAGTGTGCCTTCCCAAATGTAGAAATTGCCTTTCGTATATTTTTAACATTAATGGTCACAAATTGCTCAGCTGAGCGTTCATTTTCTCAGTTGAAGTATATTAAAAATACCAACAGAACAACTATGCAACAAGGCAGGCTGGATGCCTTATCTCTACTAAGTATAGAAGCAGATGTGTTACGTAAGATTAGTTTTGAGGATCTGATCAAAGACTTTGCAATTAAAAAAAGTAGGAGAAAACTTTTCAAATATAAATGAAGTGGAAGTATACAAAAATAAACATTATTTTCCATCTTACTGTAAGTTTTGTTTCATTTCAAAAAATAAAATTTTATTTTATGGTTTATTTTTGTTTATATTTTGAATTACATATATATGGGGCACCAAAATCTTTTAAGTGCTTAGGGCCTCTAAAGGTCTTAATCCGGCCCTGCTCATAGTCATACCATGCAAACTAGACATGCAAGTAAAGAGAGTTACAGACATGCAAGTAAGGAGAGGATAAGCAAAAAAAATAGGTAAAGTTAAACAAAAAGTAGGTTAGTTTACGCTACGAGCTACATCTACATTCATGTTAGTCTAATTTTTTTTTTCTTTTTTTGCTGGCATATCACACGCTGGCATGTCACAAGCTGGCATTAGACGTCAACAGACTCATCCCCGATTACGACTCCCAGAACTCCTGTTGCTAATTATTTTTTATTTTAACCAACGTTAATTTTTAAAATGTCTATCTAAACGGTTCTTAAACATATTAACGCTGGTAGAGTGAACGACTGACGCGGGAAGATTATTGCATTTATCAATTACTTTAAACATAAAGAAGTTTTTAGCGATATTAGTAATGAAACGTCTGCCACGCAACTTAAATCGGTTATTACGAGTATTGCTATTAATTATCGAAAGTGAACAGTTTGTCAAAATTTACGTTATCGATATTATTAACGATTTTGAAAACTTCAATAAGCTCCCCCCTTAATCTCCTAGTTTCGAGTGAATGCAAGTCTAACTCTTTTATCCTATCTTCATAAGGCTTGTTGCGCAATGACGGAATTAGTTTCGTGGCACAACGCTGAACCCTTTCTAACCAATCAATATCCTCGCGCAAATACGGGCACCAAAACTGAACGGCATATTCTAAATGAAGCCTAACATCCTATTTGCTTTTGCGCAAGACTCCAGGCACTGGTTCCTAACTTTTAAATCCTTAGATACGCGTACGCCTAAATCTACTTCCTCGTCAACGCTCGCTAACTCTCTATCATCCATCGTGTACGTGTAATTATTGTTACGAGAACCTACATGCAAAATTTTACATTTGTCTACGTTAAATTGCATCTGCCACTTATCCGTCCACTCCATAATCCTATTTACATCGTCTTGGAGCCTATTTCTATCGTCCTCGTTAACAACCTTACCGCCTATTTTAGTATTGTCCGCGAGTTTTGACACGTTACTAGTTAATCCTACATCTATGTCGTTAATGTAAATTACGAATAGCAATGGGCCTAACACTGAACCCTGTGGACACCGCTACCTACATCCAACCACCCCGATTCACTACCATTAACAACGACCCTCTGTCTCCTAGCACGAAGCCATTCATCTAACCAGTTAGCTACCTGACCGCGTATACCGTGCGCTTTAACATTCGCAATTAATCTTCTATGCGGAACTGTATCGAACGCCTTTTTAAAATCTAAATAAATAACGTCAGCCGCTCTATGCCTATCATATTCCCGCACTATTTCGTTATAAAATTCTAACAAATTAGTTAAACAAGATCTATGGCGTCGAAACCCATGCTGGCTATTATTAATCAACTCTCTACTTTCTAAGTGATCGATGATACGATCCTTAACTACGGATTCCAAAAGTTTACCGACAATTGACGTTAAGCTAATGGGTCTATAATTGCTAGCTACTGTGCGGTCGCCTTTTTTTAAAATGAGCGTGACGTTAGCTAATTTGAAGTCTTCAGGAATAATCCCCGTTTCGAGTGACTGATTAAAAATCTTCGTTAAGGGGCCTACGATAACGTCTTTCAAATCTTCCAAATGTCTGGGATAAAAAGCGTCAGGGCCTGGAGCCTTGCTAACTTTTAGCCTATCGATATAATGCGCAGTCTCACCCTCGTAAACAGTTATTTCATCCAAAATAGTCTCGCTACTAAATGGAACGATATCGTCCACGTCGGGGACATTATTTACGTCTTCTACGGTAAAAACTGTCAAAAAAGTTATTGAAAATACCCGCCATCGCCTGAGCGTCAGAAGCCAAAGCGCCGTTAACATCCACTAGAGGGCCTATGTTATCTTTTATCGGCTTACGATTATTGACGTATTCAAAAAACTTTTTTGGATTATGTTTACTATCCGCAGCTATAAGTATCTCTAAATTATGCTTAGCATTCCTAACTGATCTTTTAACCTGACGTCTAAGCTCGATATATCTATTAAAGTTAGCTGCCGTGCCATTGCGCTTATTAAGTCTATACGCTCTGTTACGCTCGTTTATGAACTCGCCTATTTCCCTAGTCCACCACTTGGGCCTACCATGATTTCTAGCGCGCTTGGGCCTACGAGGAATAAACTCCCTTTCAATATTCATAAAACTTTCTTTAAACGCCTCCCAATGCAAATTTGTGTCATTACCCATAAATAAGTTATCCCAGTCCACTACTCTCATCCTATCCACAAAACTATCAAAATTAGCCCTACGAAAATCAGGGACTTCTATTACGTTACTATCCTTAGTGTTTTCTATCAATAACTTAAGCCTAAGAATTTGATGATCACTACATCCTAAACTCTCGCCTACTTCTAAACCATCGACTATATTTTCGCCGTTCGTCATCACCAAATCTAAAATATTGTCACCGCGCGTTGGTTGGGTAACCATCTGTCGTAAAAAAATTGTCTTCCATGAACTCAATCAATCTCAAACCCTCATCATTACCAGTAAAAGTCTCGTAATTAACATTAGGGCAGTTAAAGTCTCCGACAATTATACTATTCCAATTGTCAATAAAGTTACCAAGAAGTGAGTAAAATCTAGTATCAGTATCGAGGGGTTGAACGGAGGTCTATAAACAACAACAAAATTAAAACTAATACTACGCGCCCTAACTTCAATGCATATCGCATTAATTGCTGCCGGAAAATCTATCTTAACCTCGATAGCCCTAAGGGAATTACGAATGTACAGCAAAACGCCGCAAGAGATAGTTTGTCATAAATGTGGTATTAAAGGCCATTTTGCCAGAGTTTGTCGCTCTAATTCAAAAGCTTCTGCTTCTGTTAATACTTAGCTTCTCTCTTAGGCTCTATTTCTCATTTTTCGAAAGAGGCAATTCTTACTATTTTAGCTAATGGTTTGTCTTTGAAGGCGCTAGTGGATACAGGTAGTACCGAAAATTTATTGATATAAATATTGTAAAAGAAAACAAATTGAAGGTATATCCTTGTAAAAGTCAAGTGTCAATGGCTAATACTTCTCATGTAACTAAAGTTGATGGGTTTTGTGATGTAGATTTGACATTCAAGGATCGTATCTATAAAAATGTTAAGTTATCACTTCTGCCTAATCTATGTACTAATGTTATTCTTGGCCATGATTTTTTGTCTAGACATGAATCAGTTGAGATACCTTTTGGGGGAAGAGAACCTTCCTTAACTGTGTGTAACCTTGCAGCAGCCGAGGTGGAATATCCGTCTTTATTTAATAATTTAAGTCCTGAATGCAAACCCATTGCTATTAAGTCACGCCGATATTGTCAGGCAGATATGAATTTTATTTCGTCCGAAGTAGATCGCCTTCTTAAGGAAGGCATTATCGAACCCAGTCGAAGTCCTTGGCTGGCACAAGTTTTAGTAGTAGCCAATGAATCTCATAAAAAACGCCTAGTTATCGATTATTCTCAAACAGTAAATAGATACACGCAGTTGGACGCTTATCCTCTGCCTAATATAAATGAAATGGTGGGCGAAATTGCACAGTATAGTATCTTTAGTACAATAGATCTTAAGAGCGACTATCATTTGATCCCTATCAAGGAGGAGGATAAGCCATACACTGCTTTCGAAGCCTGTGGCCAGCTGTTTCATTTCAATAGAATCCCTATTGGTGTAACAAACGGCGTAGCCTGTTTTCAGAGAGTAATCGATGACATAATTCGTAAAGAGAGTTTAAAGGATACTTTCCAGTGGTGTAGTGCTAAATAAAAAAGTGAGGGAACGCATTTTGAAAGTGTTACTCAGATGCGGGGGGGACAATGGCGAGCGCGGCGAGCCTATACAGCTGGGGGTCCGGGGGCACTGTAAGCCCCCGGGAAATCTTTTGAAATCTGACCAATTTCAGGGATATTTTGAGGTCATATGCACTGGATATTAGGATATATTCCAAGGTTGAAGATGCAGTATTTCCAGTGTCATTAGATATACGACATCCAGTACGATCAATAAAAATAGCTAACAACTGGAATGATTAACTAAAAAAAAGTTAACAACTGGTACGCCGTGGTGACTGTTTCATTAGATCTTTATAGGCTAGCATTGCCTCAGTCGAAGCTAAAAGAAATGAAACAGTTAATGATTCTTTCTCATATTTCTTCTAGGGGTGGAAATTAAAATTTCATGACGTTAGAGATTTGTAAGTTCGGATTTATTTGAAATAGTGAGGGAACGCCGTCCCGTCTACCAAAAAAAGTAAGGGAACGCCGTTCCCACGCGTTCCCACAGCACTACACCACTGATACTTTCATTTATGTGGACGATATCACTATATGTGGACACGATCAGAAGTGAGTAAAAGTGAGTAAAATCTAGTATCAGTATCGAGGGGTTGAACGGAGGTCTATAAACAACAACAAAATTAAAACTAATACTACGCGCCCTAACTTCAATGCATATCGCATTAATTGCTGCCGGAAAATCTATCTTAACCTCGATAGCCCTAAGGGAATTACGAATGTACAGCAAAACGCCGCAAGAGATAGTTTATGTCATAAATGTGGTATTAAAGGCCATTTTGCCAGAGTTTGTCGCTCTAATTCAAAAGCTTCTGCTTCTGTTAATACTTTAGCTTCTCTCTTAGGCTCTATTTCTCATTTTTCGAAAGAGGCAATTCTTACTATTTTAGCTAATGGTTTGTCTTTGAAGGCGCTAGTGGATACAGGTAGTACCGAAAATTTTATTGATATAAATATTGTAAAAGAAAACAAATTGAAGGTATATCCTTGTAAAAGTCAAGTGTCAATGGCTAATACTTCTCATGTAACTAAAGTTGATGGGTTTTGTGATGTAGATTTGACATTCAAGGATCGTATCTATAAAAATGTTAAGTTATCACTTCTGCCTAATCTATGTACTAATGTTATTCTTGGCCATGATTTTTGTCTAGACATGAATCAGTTGAGATACCTTTTGGGGGAAGAGAACCTTCCTTAACTGTGTGTAACCTTGCAGCAGCCGAGGTGGAATATCCGTCTTTATTTAATAATTTAAGTCCTGAATGCAAACCCATTGCTATTAAGTCACGCCGATATTGTCAGGCAGATATGAATTTTATTTCGTCCGAAGTAGATCGCCTTCTTAAGGAAGGCATTATCGAACCCAGTCGAAGTCCTTGGCTGGCACAAGTTTTAGTAGTAGCCAATGAATCTCATAAAAAACGCCTAGTTATCGATTATTCTCAAACAGTAAATAGATACACGCAGTTGGACGCTTATCCTCTGCCTAATATAAATGAAATGGTGGGCGAAATTGCACAGTATAGTATCTTTAGTACAATAGATCTTAAGAGCGACTATCATTTGATCCCTATCAAGGAGGAGGATAAGCCATACACTGCTTTCGAAGCCTGTGGCCAGCTGTTTCATTTCAATAGAATCCCTATTGGTGTAACAAACGGCGTAGCCTGTTTTCAGAGAGTAATCGATGACATAATTCGTAAAGAGAGTTTAAAGGATACTTTCCAGTGGTGTAGTGCTAAATAAAAAAGTGAGGGAACGCATTTTGAAAGTGTTACTCAGATGCGGGGGGGACAATGGCGAGCGCGGCGAGCCTATACAGCTGGGGGTCCGGGGGCACTGTAAGCCCCCCGGGAAATCTTTTGAAATCTGACCAATTTCAGGGATATTTTGAGGTCATATGCACTGGATATTAGGATATATTCCAAGGTTGAAGATGCAGTATTTCCAGTGTCATTAGATATACGACATCCAGTACGATCAATAAAAATAGCTAACAACTGGAATGATTAACTAAAAAAAAGTTAACAACTGGTACGCCGTGGTGACTGTTTCATTAGATCTTTATAGGCTAGCATTGCCTCAGTCGAAGCTAAAAGAAATGAAACAGTTAATGATTCTTTCTCATATTTCTTCTAGGGGTGGAAATTAAAATTTCATGACGTTAGAGATTTGTAAGTTCGGATTTATTGAAATAGTGAGGGAACGCCGTTCCGTCTACCAAAAAAAAGTAAGGGAACGCCGTTCCCACGCGTTCCCACAGCACTACACCACTGATACTTTCATTTATGTGGACGATATCACTATATGTGGACACGATCAGAAGGAGCATGATGATAATTTGACAAAATTTTTAAATGTTGTAAAAAGGTATAATCTTCATATTAACGAAAATAAGAGTTCTACATCTAAGTCATCTATAGATTTACTAGGTTATAGAATAAGTAATGGTTCTTTAAAGCCTGATCCTGAGAGGTTAAAACCACTGCTCGAAATGCCTCCTCCTAATAATGCTAAAGATATGCATCGAGTAATGGGTATGTTTGCTCACTATTCTAAATGGATCGGAAAATTTTCCGAGAAAGTACGACCTTTGGTTGAAAATAAAACATACCTCTCCCTCTTAACGTAATTAATGCTTTCGAAAATCTTAAAAGTGATATTGCTAATTCTGTTGTTGTTGCCATTGATGATAATATTCCTTTTGTAGTAGAGACTGATGCGTCTGATTACGCAATAGCTGCTCAACTTTGTCAAGCTGGACGCCCAGTCGCCTTTTTCGCCCGTACTCTGTCACCCTCTGAAAGGAATCATTCCTCTATAGAAAAGAAGCATACGCCATTGTTGAGTCTATCCGAAAATGGCGGCATTATCTGCTTGGTAAACACTTTAAACTAGTAATGGATCAAAGGTCAGTAGCGTTTATGTTTGACAGTAAACATAAAGGAAAAGTTGAGAACGAGAAAATCATGAGATGGAGACTTGAATTATCAAGTTTCAGTTATGACACTGTATATCGACCCGGAAGAGAAAATATAGCTCCAGATACGCTTTCTCGCGCATTTATAGCATCTATTAATAAATATCATTTAGAAGAGTTACACATTGCCTTGCGCCATCCCGGAGTAACTAGAATGTGGCACTTTGTTAGAAGCCGGAACCCCCATATTCAATTGAAGATGTAAAAAACGTTATTTCAAAATGCACTGTATGCGCCCAGTGTAAACCGAAGTATTTAAATAGTAATCAAGGTCAGTTAATAAAAGCTACACAACCTTTCGAAAGATTAAATATTGACTTTAAAGGTCTTTTGCCTTCCAATTCCCGTAATCGTCATCTGCTAACGATAGTAGACGAATTTTCGAGGTTTCCTTTCGCGTTTTCATGTGCGAACACTTCTGCTGAAACTGTAGTTGATTGTCTTAGTCAACTTTTTGCTATCTTTGGTGCACCCGCGTATGTGCACTCCGATAGAGGTTCCTCCTTTATGTCGTATACACTTCAACAGTTTTTGAACTCACGGCGGAGTGGCCACTAGTAGAACGACCCCATATAATCCCCAGGGAAATAGTTTAGTTGAGAGATATAACGGAATTATTTGGAAAGGAGTAAATTTAGCTTTGGCTTTAAGAAAACTCCCTGGCTGTTGGGAAACGGTTTTGCCCAATGTATTACATACATAGCATACGATCTCTTTTATGTACTTCTACAAACTGCAACCCTCATGAGAGATTATTTAATTATTATCAGCGTCGATCTACAAATGGCCATTCCATACTTACGTGGCTTACCGCCCCGGATAAAGTATTATTGAAAAATTATATACGTCAGTCTAAATATGAGCCTCCAGTTGAAGAAGTAGAACTCATTGAGGCTAATCCCGAATATGCTCATGTTCGTTTCCCAGGAGGCCGAGAGACTACTGTCTCGCTTAAGCACCTCGCCCTGCTGGGGAATCTGAAACTCGAGAATACGAAAATACTAACGAAGGTGATGGTGTGTTAAACAACCATCCCCCGTCACCTACCATCCTGCCTCAAATCCGTCACCCACCATTGCTCCCTCCAATCCCTCACCGGTCAAAGCTCCTCAGACTTCAGTAGATGATGATAATCAAAATACAGAGTCCCCTATGACTGAGGTACGGCGATCAGGGCGTACTCGGTGTCCGCCTAGTTATTTTGAGGACTATATTGTTCAATCTAAGTAGGAAAGAAAAATGTAATATTATTTAGCAGGTTTATGATGACTTTATTAGAATGTTATACCTAAGTAAAATCATTTGTGTTTATATTCAATTCGATTAAACTGATGAATCTGATGATGTCTGAATTAAACTGATGAGATGTAAGATACTTTATTATATGAAGTAATGATATTCTCTTTGATGGAATTAATCCTAATCTGTAGTATAAACAATTCATATAAATGCCCTATGTTTACGATATCTATATTATTATTATTATAACTTGCGTCATTGAGTATATATATATTTTGTGTACCATAACTATATTATTGTTATTTATATTAACAGGAATGTTGTTCAATTAAGTTGATTAAAGCCTAAGAAAAGGAGAGCGTTTCATTTCACACATATATTGGCATTTAAAGACATGTATGAACAAACTGTTTCCTCTCTCAATAATGCTAGCCTAGACTTAAATACCTTTAGAAGAAAAAATTATACATGTAGACTGTAGAGTGTAGACCTAGCTAGAACGATTATGTGACTGAACTTCATAATGCATCCAGAGATGCTTTTTTGATGTGGTGTGAACAAGGAAAGCCAAGGCAAGACCCTGTATTACAACAAAAACAGAGGGCTAATGCCAGGTTCAAGTATGCATTAAGGTATATAAAAAATCATGAGGATGAGTTAAGTAGGGATGTTCTGGCTAGAAAGCTTGCAGTAAGAATCCAAGAAACTTTTGGGACGAATTAAAAACAATGAATAATAGTGCAATGTCTTTCCCTGCTAATATTGAAAATGTAACTGGGACTGAGAATATAGTCAAATTATGGAAGGAACACTACAGTGAGTTATTCAACTCTATACATAAGAACAATAATGCTAATTGTGATGCATCTATAGTCCAGATATAAGAGTTAGTGTATTTGAGACTAAACAGGCCATAAAATGTTTAGATTGTAACAAATCATGTGGTATTGATGGTATTTCTGCTGAGCAGCTGAAATTTAGTAGTAACAGATTAGTGCCTCTGTTAGCTTTGTGCTTTACAGGTTTATTGATACATGGTGTTTTGCCGGATACAATGTTATCCGTTGTTTTGGTGCCAGGACTAAATGATAAACAGTGTAAAATTAACAGTAAAGATAACTATAGGCCAATAGCCCTGGCCAGTATTATGTCTAAGGGGTTTGAATATATACTCATTAATAGACTTGAATGTTACCTGTATACTAGTGATAACCAATTTGGTTTTAGAAAGAAACACCGTACATTACTGATGTGTGTGTGTGTGTATGCCTTGAAGGAAATGGTATGTAAATACCAAACTCTAGATGGTAATGTATTTTTATGTTTCCTGGATGCCTCTAAAGCATTTGATCGTGTTAATCATGACACATTATTCATGAAACTTGTAAATCGTAATGTACCTGGTTACTTGGTCCGTATATTAATATTCTGGTATAATGATTGTAAGATGGGGTGGGGTTAATTCAGAGCCATTCTCTGTGACCAAGAGGAGTGTCAGGCAGGGAGGGATACTATCCCCCTACTTATTCAATGTTTATATGGATAATCTATCTGTTGTGCTCAACACCTGTAAAATAGGCTGCTATATTGGTACAATGATTGTTAATCATCTGATGTATGCAGATGATCCAGTTCTTATTTCTCCATCTGTAAAAGGGCTCAGCACACTTTTGAAAGTGTGTGAAAGGTATGGTTAGGATAACAACATAAAATATAATCCTGATAAAAGTCATGTTATGATTATGAGGACCAAGGCCTACGAGTATATAAAATTTCCTTAATTTCAATTAAATGGTATGGTGCTGTCAGAAGTAACCCAGACTAAGTATCTTGGCCACATACTAACGGATAGTCTTTCAGATGACTGTGATATTCTAAGGCAATGTAGATAATTATATGCTCAGGGAGATACTTTGGTTAGAAAATTTCATGTGTTCATTAGATGTTAAGTTGATTTTGTTCAACATTTTTTGTACTCCAACGTATACAACTCATTTGTGGTGGAACTACAGGATGTATAATTTGAGGGAAATTATATGTTGCATATAATTATATTTTTAGGAGTTTATTAAGGACTCCAAGATTTGTAAATGGTGCTCCTTCTAGTGTTAGTACGCTGTTTGTAGTCAATAAAGTGCCTAACTGTGCCAGTGTCATTCGTAATTTTGTATTTAGATTTATCACTAGGCTTGGTGAGTCAATCAATAAGATAATAGAAGCCACGGTTAGTGGACTGATCTCCGATATATTTTATAAATCTGAAATCTGGAAGCATTGGCGTAGGCAATTGTATGTTCATTATACACAGTGATTCAGTGAATGTACCTGTTGAGTCTGAAATAAAGTGTTTGTTTGTTTATTTGTGTACCATGTAGGCATACATCAAAATTATTCACCAGAGTGACCAGACATACAAAAATAGATTTGTCGTGTGATCTGGGTTTGATAAGGGAAATTTAGTTAAAAAAAGTCATATCCTGCCTGGCACCATTATAGACCTATGACTTACGTAGGCTTTAGGCCTAAGTTACATAGCCTACTTCTTATACCATAGTTAGCAGTGGCGTATTCTCTGTGTTATCACATTTACCGACGGTAAACCAACTTCAGGAAATTAAAAAATTATTTTTAGTAAATATTAAAACATTACTTAAAAAGCTCAACAAACAATACAATTCAAACAATAATTGCTGCAGTTTTGAGAACGTGATGAAATAATGACGTTATTAGATGAACCAAAGCCACGGTTGATCGCAGTAATTGTGCAAGTACCGAAGGCTATGGTGGGGATGACGCAGTGGCATGACGCAAGGGATATCAGCCAATCAGCGGGCACCTACAGCTGGCTTGTTTATCGTTCATTTCTGCGAGTGTTCTGTGCTACGAACCAGTTCCGCTTGCTACTGCTTGTTACAGCATTGTGTTTACGCTCATCCGCTTTTATTATATTACTGTTTAAAGATTAAACATAAATATGGCAAGTGTTTTGAGTGATTTGCCTTCTTTCAGGGCGTTTGGTTATATAGAAACCATTGAATGTGACTGTGTAATTGAAGATTTAGCGAAAAAAAATTCAGTTGCCGAGATTTTGCTGAGAAACATCAAATTCAAAGGTAGCCAGGTATACGTTCATTTAATTGTCTATTTCATTTGTGTTCTTTATTAATTTGTTTAATATATATATATATATATGTGTGTGTGTGTGTGTGAGAGAGATAGGCATAAATAGGACAGAAAGCGAAATGGTTACTAACTTTTTTAATTTATTTTAAAGAATATGCTTATAACTAGCACTGCACACAATAAGCCAAATTTGCAATGGCAAAATTTAAATTTTCATTGAAAGTTAGGGTTTCTTTTGTTGTAATATTTAAACATAATTAACACTGCACACTTTGAACGAAAACATTTTTACATTTTTAAAAACATTTCACTCAATAAATACAAAGATTGTTTCGAATTCAATCCCTATCGTATCCTTCAGAAATTTTGCCTCCTACACTTTTTTGAAGCGTGGCCCTAGGCAGTCGCCTATTTCGCCTACTGGAGGAAACAGCCCTGTTCGAAGTATTATCTTAATAATATTCCTATCAAACTAGCTGATTCCCACACTGATCTGGAGGTTGTTTTTGATAGTTCATTGAAGTTTCACCTGCATATCAATTTCGTTGCTAAGAAGGCTGGTGGTCTTGTAACAAATTTTCTCAGGTCTACCTTAACTCGATCGGTGGGTTTTATGATGACCCTCTATTTAACTCATGTACGTCCCATTATGGAATTTTGTTCATGCATATGGAATCTGGGTTACAAAGATGTTTGATTGCTGGAGTCTGTCCAGAGACGGTGGACCAAGAACATTGATGATATGCAGGGATTGGGTTATGGTAACACCACATGGAATTAAATTTGTATTTAGTCAAGGGCAGGCTGCTTCATGCAGACCTGGTTAAGTGTTGGAAAATCCTTCATGGTATGACCGCTATTACCCCTAATAACTTGTTTACCTTTGCTCCAGTTGCTGGTACTAGACGGCACCCTTTTAAATTGCAGCATTAGCATTCATTTTTGGAGCTTAGGCACTTTGAAAAAACTATATAGGGCTATGGGTTGATTGCCTGTGCCCTCATCCGCTGAAAATTTCCAGCAGATTTCAGTGGAGGGTTACCGACAAAAGCCCTATGCTTTTTCGTTAGAGAGTTATGAATATGTAGGTGTTTAAAGGACCTTTTTATATTTAAGTGATTACGGTAATTCTAGCGTCGGGATTTGCGCGACGTACAGTATACTAGAATGAAAATAATTTGCCTCACCTTATTTTTGTTGGGTCTTTGTTTGCTTCGATGTAGGGCGTTACGATCATCTTCGGTGTAGGGCCGCCACGATCGAGTTTCGCGACGAATTTACTTAAGGTAATTAATATAGGCAGTCACTATATAAACCCCTGAAGGAATAGGCCTATCCTTTTATCGTCATTAGGTTTTATTATTATAAGGAATTCACTCAGGACTAGAGGGGGGACAAAGACATCCTCCCAGTTTAAAGCTTCGCTGTAACATAACCAGCCCTGAGAGCCGTTCCTTGGTTCTGGTGTATTATTTGCCGAACTAGCATGATTTTGTTGTGTCTACTACCTTTTGGTAGACTAAATAATAAATTGGGTTTTCTTGTTGCTATGTGGGGCTGATTCATACGTACAGGTTCTTTGTACGTATGGCAATTCAATTATTTCATTCCCAATAGGCTATGTCGCCAATCCGAGGCAATTTTGTATAGATATTTAATTCAATTAATTAATAATTTATATTTAATTATGAAATAAATGTACCACATATGATACCATGTTGTGAGTGCGTATAGTTTTTTCCATATACTGGGGGGGGCCGGAGAAAAATTTGTATGTTATAGATCAAAATTTTTTGACAAACTGTGTAAAACATGTAAAATGGATCAAAAGAATGAAGTAGAAATTTAGGAAGAGAGAGGTTACTCAAGACCTATTCAAATATGAAAGTTCAAGAGGCCAACTTCTCAAGTTTAGTTAAAGTTATGTCAATCAGTTTGACTCCCTTTAGGTATAGGAAATTTATGGGATTAAAGTAAAGTTATTAAGCATTTTAACTTTGCTCAGTTTGTGTAAGTTTTATAAGTCACCAGTCTTAATTTTTTCTTGTAAAAGTTTTCTGGCTTTCAAAGCAGTCTTTCTTTGAGGCCTGTCTGGTTTAGTCTGAGTTACATCAGGCACATTGAGAGATTCCTCCCAATAGTATCCTGATCCATCCTTTGGGGTAATGGTTCTAATTTAGCCCCACACTCCAAAGGATATAGTAATGTGATATCTCTGGTGGTTTCACCAGTTGCTGTTTTCAGTTTTACAACCTGGTAACTTCGTCTTCACCAGTTTTGAGTTCCAAGACTTTTCCCATTGACCAATGTTGTCTTGGTGTCTTGTCATGTATCAACACAATGTCCCCAATTTGACTGAATCATTCCAACTTTGTTTTGTTAATTGTTTATGTCTTTCTCTGAGACTTGTTAAGTATTCTTCTCTCCATTGTTATAAATTGAGTCTTGATTTGTGTCAAATGTTGGTATTTTGTGTGTTGAGTTCTTTGTGTCCTATTTCCCAATCTGGATCCTCTGTACTGTTATGTTCAGATTCTGGTAACATGTTTACTGTTTCTCCCTTAATTAGGTGGTTTGGTGTGAGAGGTTCTGGCTCATTAATACCATCTCCCACATAAGTTAATGGTTGTTGTTGACAACATTTTTCAATTTCTGACAGAATAGTCATGAGTTCAAAAAGTTATAGATGTTTTGTCCCAATAGTCTTTTTAAGGCAGTTCTTTACAGTCTGTATGTTTCTTTCCCAAATTGAACCATACCATGGTGTATTAACAGGAATGTACTTCCAGGTTATGTTGTGTTTGGTTAAATGAGTTTGTATTGTTTCATTGTCACAAATCTGATGAATTTTTTCACCAGATTTGAAGTATGTGGCATTGTCTGACCATATAGTTTTGGGTACAGAATTGTGTGCAAAATCGTCTGAAAGCAGCAATAAAAGCTTCTGCTGTCAGATCTTCTACTATGTCTAGACATATGGCACGTGTGGCAGCACAGGTGAAGAGTACTATGTACACTTTGTATTCATGGCGCCCGCAGGTAGGGGCAAGGGGGGGCGCTTGCCTCCCCCTGGAAATGCCAAGAAAATATACTAAATATTTTCTAAGAAATATTTATATCCTAAACTTGCTGAAAAGTATTCAACTGCCTCCTAAAGGGTGAAAATTTTATATTTGTGTGCATGATAAAAGGTTGCTACCTTTTTATTTGTTCAGAAGTCCCCCTTAAAATTATCCCGCCAAGTTGGCAGCGCCAACTCAAGCACCTGGCTGCATGCAGTGCGTGGCAGCCATTGTTTTTGATCCTTACACATGCACAGTCGAAAGATCCTTCAGTACACTTCGGCGAGTTAAAACATGGCTGAGGTCTACTATGTCTGATGAGCGACTCTCTGGGTTATGTATGCTCAGTGTACACCGGGAGAAAATCAACTCCAACAAAACTGATTTTATGGAAAAGGTTGTTCATAATTTTGGTAGTGACCGCAGACGACTACAATTCCTATTCAAATGAGCAGTGTAGGTGATGCTCGAAACACCGTTTTCAAATTAGGTACAACATTTACTTCAGTGTGCTTTTTTCTTCATTCTATCATGTTTCTGTTATAAATAAAATAAATGATTTTTATCATGTGCATTGTATGTATATACAAATATATTTGCATTTTCCATTACAGAAAATGCAACACTAAACTTGCTTAGAATTAACCTGCTGGTTCCTAAGGGGTCAAAAGTTTTTTGCTTGCTCCGGTCCCTACCTATTAATACATTAAATTTTGCCCCCCCTTGGAAAAAATCCTGCGGGCGCCCATGTTTGTATTCCTTGAATCCATTTTGTCTCCAAAACTCACATTTACCGCTCCAGTGTAGTCAATACCGTGGTTTCAAATGGCCGAGTAAATGTTACTCGTTCCACAGGTAGGTCTGGAGGGCTTGGGGTCTTAAAGGGTCGTGAATGGATACGTTTACAAGGAATGCATGTGTTTAAAATTTTTTTTTTTTTCAGTTCTACCCTTTGGTAGCCAGTAAGTTTTTCTCAGCTCTGTCAGGGTTTGTGGGACTCCCATGTGGTGTATTTTGTTGTGGGTATCCCTGATGATGAGTTTTGTGAAGTGATTTCTCCTTGGAAGAAGAATTGGGTGCTTAGAGTTGTAAGTCAAAGTTGACTTGTTAAGCCTTCCTTTACACCTTATCAGACCCTCTGTATCCAGGTACAGATTTAGATCCATGACAAGTGAAGGAATACCTTTGTTTAATGTGCTACTGGACCTAAGATACTTCAACTCCTTGTCAAATTCTGTTTGAGCCAGTATTTTGTTGCAGTTTCTGTTAAGTTTGAAAAGGCTTTCTGAGGACAGTGTTTGAGAAGGTAGCTATTGACAAACTTGCAGCAATAGACTGTAATTCTCAAGAGTTTGTTTAGGTCTGAATAAAGGTGATAGTCAAATATAGGTTTGTCCTCAGTGATCTTTTCAGTTGTTGTAGAGTTGAGTGTGAGGTTAACTACTTTGGCTGGCCAAAGATCCTCACATGTTAGCCATTCGGGCCCTTCATACCAGATTTTATTTGTTTTCAACAGCTTGTAAGAGAGCCCTCTTGTCAAAAAGTCTGCAGGATTCTCTTTTGTTTTTATGTACCTAAATTTGATACCAAGGTTTGTGTTTGCAGTTTTGATTTCTGTTAGTCTGTTTTTCACAAATATGTTTTTGCAAGAAGTTGTTTCTGTGTTGGTCACCCATGTTAGACAATTTGACTGTCTGTCCATAAGTAAATGTTTGTTATGTCAACTTCTTTATACACTTGTGAAAGAAAGTTTGCTGTTTTAACTCCCAATGAGACAGCTAATAATTCAAGTTGTGGTACAGTTTTCTTTTGGTTTAAGGGTGCCACTTTTGCCTTTGAATAAACCAAGTTACTTTCATTTTCACTTGTTAAATAGGCACAACACCCATAAGCTTGTGTGCTGGCATCTGTAAAAATGTGTAGTGTTTGCGATTTCAATCTGTAGACAGCACATCTTGGTACGTAGATGTCTTGAACTTTGTTCAAGTCTGTGGCTAATTTTTTCCAATGAAGTTGGTCTTCCACTGAAAGTGGTTCATCCCAATCAATTTTCTTTTTCCATAAGTCTTGCAAAAGGATTTTGGATCTTATGGTTGCTGGTAAATATAATCCAATGGGGTCAAAAATTTTGGATGATTCTGAAAGCACTTGTCTTTTTGTATTGGCATTTGGATTTAAGTTATAACTCTTCGTGCAAAGAGTGTCATCGTGTTCAGAATTCTGTTTTAAAAACCAAAGCATTCCAAGTGTTTTCGTGTAATTGTTTGGTTCAATGTTCCCATTGTTGTCTTTTGTTATTTGTTCATTTAATTAGGAGAATTAGAAAGAGTTTGTACTGTATTCAAACCTCCTACCACTTCAGACTAGTCAATACCCGTAGTTTTAGTGGAGTAAATTTACTCCTCCACAGGTAGATCTGGAGGGCTTGGGGCTTTGAATCCTGTACTGTTTTTGTGTTGTTTGGCCTATGGCCAAGGGAGGCCACAAGACCCTTGTTGTTTGGTCTCTGGCCAAGGGAGGCCTCAAGACCCTTGATGAATATGTTGGGCTATGGCCAAGTGAGACCATCAGCCCCTTGATGAATATGTTGGGCTATGGCCAAGTGAGACCATCAGCCCCTTGATGAATATGTTGGGCTATGGCCAAGGTAGCCAAGGCCCTTTGATGAATTTGTTGGGCTACGGCCAAGGGTAGGCCATCAGCCTTGATGAATTTGTTGGGCTATGGCCAAAGGTAGAGCCAGGCCCTTGATGATTTGTTGGGCTATGGCCAAGGGTAGGCCAAGCCCTTTGATGAATTTGTTGGGCTATGGCCAAGGGTAGGCCATCAACCCTTTGATGAATTTGTTGGGCTATGGCCAAGGTAGGCATCAGCCCTTTGATGAATTTGTTGGGCTATGGCCAAGGGTAGGCCATCAGCCGTTTGATGAATTGTTGGGCTATGGCCAAAGGTAGGCCAAGGCCCTTTGATGATTTGTTGGGCTATGGCCAAGGGTAGGCCATCAGCCCTTTGATGAATTTGTTGGGCTATGGCCAAGGGTAGGCCATACCCTTTGATGAATTTGTTGGGCTATGGCCAAGGTAGGCCATCAGCCCTTTGATGAATTTGTTGGGCTATGGCCAAGGGTAGGCCAAGGCCCTTTGATGATTTGTTGGGCTATGGCCAAGGGTAGGCCATCAGCCCTTTGATGAATTTGTTGGGCTATGGCCAAAGGTAGGCCAAGGCCCTTTGATGATTTGTTGGGCTATGGCCAAGGGTAGGCCATCAGCCGTTTGATGAATTTGTTGGGCTATGGCCAAAGGTAGGCCAAGGCCCTTTGATGATTTGTTGGGCTATGGCCAAGGGTAGGCCATCAGCCCTTTGATGAATTTGTTGGGCTATGGCCAAGGGTAGGCCATCAACCTTTGATGAATTTGTTGGGCTATGGCCAAGGTAGGCCATCAGCCCTTTGATGAATTTGTTGGGCTATGGCCAAGGTAGGCCATCAGCCCTTTGGAGTAGAGTAGTTTGTTTGTACGTGTCACTGTCTAACCATATAATTTTTGGCACAAAATTATGTGCACAGAATCAGAGCGCAGCAATAAAAGCTTTTACTCTCCGATCCTTGGTTATGTTTAGACAAGTTGTTGTGTTTGAGACACATGAAAGAGTAATGTGTGTGTGTGTGTGTGTGTGTGTGTGTCATTCCTCCTAATCCAGTTGGTCTTCAAAACTTGGATTCACCACTCCAATGAAATTAATACCCGTAGTTATGAATGAGTAAATGTTGTGTATCCTACAGGTAGGTCTGGAAGGTTTGGGGTTTTGAAGGAATCCAATCTGTTTGCGAGGAATGTTTGTGTATCTGTTGATGAAATCTGTTGTGATTCTTCCTTTAAAAGAAGAATTGGATGTTTGGAGTCGTATGTATATATTTATATACTGTACCGTACGTCGTGTGTGTGTTTGGTGATGAAATCTGTTGTGATTCTTCTTTTAAAAGAAGAATTGGATGTTTGAAGTCGTATGTATATATTTATATACTGTACCGTACGTATGTGTGTAAATGTGTATTTTGTTATAGGGTTTTATTTTTGGGTTTTGGGTTAGGTTAATCAATTTGGCTGAGTAAAGATCCTCAAACGTTGCATTTGAGACCCTTATATCAAGCTTGTCTGTTTTATGCCTATAGTCGAATTGGAATAGGTTGGGCCTATATTGGTCAAATAGGAATTGGAATAGGTTGGGCCTATATTGGTCAAATAGGAATTGGAATAGGTTGGGCCTATATGTCAAAATAGGACTTCGAATAGGTAATAGGTTGGGCCTATATGTCAAATAGGACTTAGAATAGGTTGGGCCTATATGTCAAAAGGACAAATAGGACTTCGAATAGGTAATAGGTTGGGCCTATATGTCAAATAGGACTAGAATAGGTTGGGCCTATATGTCAAATAGGACTTGAAATAGGTTGGCCTATATGTCAAATAGGACTTGGTATGCCTATATGTCAAATAGGACTTGGTATGCCTATATGTCAAATAGGACTTGGTATAGGGTTACGAATAGGTGTTAGGTGGGTGTAGGTTTGAATTCGTGCAATTGCTTTAGGTCTTTGTGATGTTACAGATCTGAGTCGAATTTTGTGATGTTACAGTTCGAGTCGAATTTTGTGATGTTACAGGTCTGAGTCGAATTTTGTGATGTTACAGGTCTGAGTCGAATTTTGTGATGTTACAGGTCTGAGTCGAATTTTGTGATGTTACAGGTCTGAGTCGAATTTTGTGATGTTACAGGTCTGAGTCGAATTTTGTGATGTTACAGGTCTGAGTCGAATTTTGTGATGTTAATGAGTAAGTTAAATTGCTGAAATAAATTTTATAACCTACACCACAGGTTCATTATAAATTTAGTGTTTTTAATTAGGATAGGCCTTGAGTGTAAAGAGTAAGGCCTACTTTAAGAGGTAGGCCCATTATGTAAGGTAAAGTTAGGTGGGCCTACTAAATAGGCCTATTTGTAGGCTTATGTTTGGGCCTATTATTTTATAGGACCTCAAATGAGTTAAGCCTGTTAAATTAACAAGGCTTAGTTTTGAGTTTGAAGAGTAGGACCTATTAAATAGGCTTAATGTTGCGGGCCTATTATTTTAGGACCTAAAATAAGTTATGCTTGTTAAATGAACAAGCCTTTTGTTTTCGATTAGTGTAAAGGTAAAGGAATCGGTTCCCAGTTGCTTAGGCCACCATATGAAAACTATAGTGGGGTTACGGTTGAAATTAGGGTTAGGCCTACTGAGTTAAGCCTAGCCACTGCGTGTGTCAGTGTAAATTTTAGAGGGGTTAGTTCCCCATACACAGGCCACCATATGAAAAAACTATATAGGGCTATGGGTTGATTGCCTGTGCCCTCATCCGCTGAAAATTTCCAGCAGATTTCAGTGGAGGGTTACCGACAAAAGCCCTATGCTTTTTCGTTAGAGAGTTATGAATATGTAGGTGTTTAAAGGACCTTTTTATATTTAAGTGATTACGGTAATTCTAGCGTCGGGATTTGCGCGACGTACAGTATACTAGAATGAAAATAATTTGCCTCACCTTATTTTTGTTGGGTCTTTGTTTGCTTCGATGTAGGGCGTTACGATCATCTTCGGTGTAGGGCCGCCACGATCGAGTTTCGCGACGAATTTACTTAAGGTAATTAATATAGGCAGTCACTATATAAACCCCTGAAGGAATAGGCCTATCCTTTTATCGTCATTAGGTTTTATTATTATAAGGAATTCACTCAGGACTAGAGGGGGGACAAAGACATCCTCCCAGTTTAAAGCTTCGCTGTAACAAAACAGCCCTGAGAGCCGTTCCTTGGTTCTGGTGTATTATTTGCCGAACTAGCATGATTTTTTGTGTCTACTACCTTTTGGTAGACTAAATAATAAATTGGGTTTTCTTGTTGCTATGTGGGGCTGATTCATACGTACAGGTTCTTTGTACGTATGGCAATTCAATTATTTCATTCCCAATAGGCTATGTCGCCAATCCCGAGGCAATTTTGTATAGATATTTAATTCAATTAATTAATAATTTATATTTAATTATGAAATAAATGTACCACATATGATACCATGTTGTGAGTGCGTATAGTTTTTCCATAGGCACCGTTTTTTTAGTGTCCGTTGTGTGCCAGTGTGGAATGCTTTACCAGCTGATGTTGTGTGTGTAAAGATGGCGGATGCATTTTAAAGGGGATTGCATGATGCTTTGGGTTCAAAAACTGTTTGAGGGATTGAGTGTTTGCCTGTACTGGATGGTATTTGTAGTGAGTGACTGAATGTGGTGTTTAAGTTTGATGAGTCATGTTGGGTGATGCTTGTGCTGTATGTTGGGTACAAATTGCAGAACTACAAAATCTGCTTTGTACGCTTTCCAGCCCTTACTTCTTGAGGTGCTTTATCAGTTTGGTGGTTCTGGGGGCTGGCGTACCTGCAGATATGGGCTTTCCCTGCTTTTTCTCAGTAGCTAGCATTGTATGGCTAATGCAGGTTTTCTACTGGCATGACTCCTTGGGGAAAGCTAACTAGGTGAGGATGTTTTGTACGCGATCGAAAGGTGTACAGTTTTGAGAAGGATTGCTTTGATACCTCAATCATGATTTCTTTGATACGGTATCATTGACAATACTTCCATTACCCACCTGAAGCATTGGCGCTTACCCCTTTACCCCTTATGACGCGTGAATTAACCAAAAGTTAAAGATGTAGTTTATAATCATACAATTGTCTTCAAACACCACTCTTAAATAAAATATGTATGGCTTCCATTACCTCCCCCCCCGCCTGGATATCACAAATTACCCCATTGGGGATAATTACCAACCGGTGTAGATAATGTTTAAGCACGATCAAAGCAATTATGATTGGATTATCATTAGATGAATAGATGACGGTTTAAGTTTCGGGGACGCCAGATTTTGATGATCCGCCTATTTCATACTTCGGGCCAATCACAGTGACTCTTACGTCTGGATTAGGTTACACTAAGTTAGGTGTTCGACCTAGATTAGTTAATTATTTCCTACATCACCAACATTTGTCCAATCAAGGGTCCCGAAACTTAATATTTACCTGAAGTATTGTACTCATATTTACAGTCTAAAAACTAAGTAGAGAATGAATTCACTTGAAGTGTTTTAGTTAGTGTAAAATATATAAAAAAGGTGAAATCATTTGTTCCAGTGTAGCCGGCAGAAGTGTGGTTTGAGAACACAATATAAAGCCCATATCACACGGCCGTTTTTGTCGTTTAGGTTGTGTTATAGTCGAGCGGATTAGATCCGCTGAAATATAATGAGTTTGTTCACGAACTTCACGTTTTGTCGTCGTAACGACGTTAAATTTCTGCCACAAAATTTGATTAAAACCTTTACCAGTATTTAGTGTAGGTAATATTACCCTGAGTACCTGACCTAACCTTACCCAAACAAAACTAGATTATCGAAGGAGAGAAAAAAAATCTAAATAATAATGATGAAAGTAGAAAACATAAATAGTTATTAAGATTCAGACATATTCACCACGAGATAATTATGTACTTTAAATATCTTTTCTTAAGTATAACACTGGTATGCATATGAAATTTTTTTGTTTGCTGTGAGGGTTTTTTCAACTCATATTATATAAATCGACCATGCTGAATTCGAAAATGACATTGGTTTTCCTCAATCAGGTCAGGTTTTTTCTCTATTGGCCATTTATTATAAGTCCAATTTTATCCCCAAATTTATTGATTTTTTTAGCTTAAACACTGTAGATACGAGTAATATTATAAGAACACTCGTGAAAAATGAAAACAGTGTGTGAATAAATACTTTTATTCATACAATGAATATGGAAAAAAGTTTATTGAGGAATGAGGAAGGAATGAAGTTTTTTTGGCTTTCCGCCTGTGTTTTTCTTCGGGCACGTCTCGCTTCAAACACCAGCAATAGTCCGCCAGCATATTGATATCCCAGTTTCCCTGGTACCTCTCTTCCATTATTTTGATATCTTGGTGAAATCGTTCACCCTGTTCCTCACTATAATCCCCGCAATTTTCAGGAAAATAGTCCAAGTGGGACCAAAAAGTGCATTTTTATGGACATGCGCGACCCATGAGCTTTGAAAGCTTCCATCAAGTTTTCGACAACGGACTCGTATTCTGGACTTCTACGCTTGCCAAGAAAATCAGTGACAACTGATTTGAATGCCTGCCAGGCATTCTTCTCAGTTGGAGTCATTGCGTTTTCGAACTGAGTATCCTTGATCAAAGTTCGAATTTGAGGACCATCAAAAACCCCAGCATTTAGTTTAGCATCAGATATATGAGGAAATTTACTCTCGAGATATCGGAATGCTGAACCCTCCTTATTCATTGATTTGATGAAATTTTTCATCAAGCCCAGCTTAATATGAAGTGGGGAAGCAAAATTTTTGTTGGTGGTATAAGGGGCACTGAAACGACATTATGCGACCCAGGTTCAAAATTCTCTCTGGATGCCCATTCACGCTGTGCATAGTGCTTCTCATCCGCTCGGCTATCCCATTTGCAGAGGAAACATGGGTATTTCGTGTATCCCCCTTGCATTCCCAATACAAATGCCACAATCTGAAAAAAAATGAAAATATTTAAAGAATTTAGAGAATTTGTTCTATCAGATAAAAAAATCTATGCATTGGACTGTATCACTTCTGTGGGGAAGTTAAGTGTTCTTATACGCTCTCAAATAACCTTTGGAAAAACAACATAGTCAATAGCAATAGTTTACTTATGATATTAGTATTACCTTCAAATCTCCACAGATCCTCCAGTTATGTTGGTCGTATACGAGAGCATCCAGTAAAATTTTCATGTTATCGTAGCTCTCAGTAAGTTGTACGGAATGTGCTACAGGGACTGATGCAACCCTATTCCCACTGTTGAAGAAGTACTGCTTTCAAACTTCGTTTAGACGAGTTTATAAATAGCCTCCATTCTGATGCGTTATATGGCAGGCCCAAGGATTCGATTAGCCCCTCAACATTGCAGCAGTACACCAAGGAAGAGGTATTTTCGTGCACTGCAAAAAACTTGCGGAATTCTTCCTCTCGTTTCCTATACCAGGAGAATGTTGTTCCCGGAGCCAGCAAGTTGTCCTCTCGAAGTCGTGAGCCCAAGATCTCGGCAGCTAATTTGGAAAGTCCTAAATCCCTGGTAAGATCATTAAGTTTGGCCTGGTTGAGAGGCCTCGGCTCATTTGAAGCGGTATTTTGAGGTATATACGACTGGGACTGGTCATTGGCATTGGTCATTGATTCATCATCAGAATCATCGAAGTCCAGGGTTTGAGGTGGGTCGGGTATTGGAATTCCAGGACCATGGGGTACAGGTCTCATAGCAGAAGGAATGTCAGGGTATAAAACAATGTGTTTATTCTTCTTGTTAACTCCTGAAAATAGAAACACAGAAACATGGATATAAAACTTGCATATGAAATAGAAGAAGCATTCAAACAGTGGCGGCTCGTGAGGGAAGGCTGCGGTCTGTAAGATATGAAATAGGTCGATGGAGTCTGTATTTTTCTTTTTCATTCATATTGTCCCTTCGGGGACAATATGAATGAAAAAGAAAGAAAATATACAATCATTGTATATGTAAATGTAACTTGTATAACAATATATATGTGTAAATGTATTTTCTATAACAATATGTATATGTAAATGTATGATTACCATTATGGTGAATATTATGCTATATATGGTGAATATTACATTATGGTGAATATTATGTCAAGTTTCATACGAGGATTTCAAAATATTTAAGAAAAATAAATTTATAAGCCACCTTGGAGGTTTGTCATGCAGAAATAGCAATCTGTCACGTGATCCTTTCCTTCTCTCCAAATCATGGGAATTCCAAAAGGCAAAGATTTCGCTCTGCCTTTGCTCCATCTTCTCAAATTTTCAATGCACGTCTTGCAGCACATATGAGGGGCGAAATTTTTGTCCTGGTCCCCTAGCTTAATTTCAAAGTATGCTCTATACATTGTCTTCACAAATTTAGTGATTTGGGACTGGTTATTTGGCATGGTAACCATCCCACATATGTAGCAGAATCTATTGGGATCATTTTTACACGCTCTATTCATTATGAAATATTTTATCTATATGCCTGAAAAGTAAAAAAAGATATTATACAAGTGAAACAAGTGATGATAGATGTTACTGTTCCAATTCCGCTTTGACAAAATCACGAAACATTCTATTTTACTTATGAGGCCATAGCCGGATAACCTGAGCTGATTGAGAAAAACGGATTGCAGATTCGAAATCAGCAGGAAAAACTCTATAAGAATCACTTACAAAACCCTTGACAGCAAAATTGATGCATACCAGTGTAATCAGTTAATGTATTAAACACATAACAAATTACAAAATAATGAAAGATGTAGTTTAAAGTATGATGTTACTATTTACACTATAGTTGACAACAACACTATTGTCACCATACACATGTCACCATACACAAAGACATAGACACAATAGGACCATGAGACACATACAGAAGCATAATATTGACATTACAATGCAACGTAGATGGCCTCACAAACAAAATCATGCAGCTTAGGGAATTCGTACACAAACAAAACATTCACATAGCACTTATACGAGAAACAAAACTAAAACGCGCACACAAAACACCCACCATCTCTGACTTCACGGCGATCCGTCAAGATCGTATTGGGGGTCACGGGGGTGGACTCATCACTTACATACGTAAAAGCATTAGCTACACTGATGCCACCCAAAATATTACAAACAATCCAAGCAGATAACACAATAGAAATACAGGCAGTTAACATTAAAACACACGCAAAACATAACACCACACTCATCAACATTTACATCCCACCAGATAGTTCGCCTCGGGTGCCAGCCAATTACAATCCACAGTTACACAATGTGGCCTCTCACTAATGTCATCTTAGGAGGAGACTTCAATGCTAAAGACACTAGTTGGTACCTGCACAACCAAAGCAACACCAGAGGCGCCAACATAGCCACACAACTAAACAGCCTCTTCATTCTTAACAATACAGAACATACACACATACCACATCAAGCAGGACACTGAAACTCCTCCCCAGACATAACGTTCTGTTCCCCCTCACTAGTAACACATACATACTGGAGAACAGAAAAACAACTGTCATCAGACCACCTGCCCATCATCATTACAACACGTTCTACACTGCCCCAACAGCCTTAGGCACACTTACTGAAATTACAAGAAAGCTGATTGGGAGCAGTTCAAAATACAGATTGAGGAACAATTCAACACATTAAACAGCACACCCATCATAAACATCAATACAACACTCAAGACATTCAATCAGATCATCAATAATGCAAACAAATACATACCCAAGGGTAACGTTAGGAAATACAACCCAAATTACACTAGAGAAATAGCCCACCTCATAAGGCAACGTAACAACCTCAAACATAACACACAAACACCACACACAGAAGCCATAAAACAGCAGATACAACAGCTCAACACAGAAATAAACAACAAACTTAAAGAAAAACAAACAAACATTTAGGGAATCCATAACAACACTAAACCACTCCACAGATACATCCAGGCTATACAAGACTATAAACAGCATTACCCACTCTACCAGCGGCATTCACACCTCACACGGCTATCTGTCGCAGCCAAAATAATACCCCAGCATATACACAAAACTAACATTCTAGTTAATCACTACGCAAAGAAAAGTCACTTAAACAGAGACAACAACCAGAAACACGCAGACAGACAAACAGTCAGATACAAGAAAACCTACAGACTCGACACGACCATTCCACCCTTCAATACAGATTAGACCACCAAGATCATCAAAAACATTAAGAATTTGAAGGCTACTGGACCAGACAACATATCTAACATACACCTTAAACATTTAGGCCCACCGGGAATACTAGCACTCTCACAAACAGCACATATTCATACCAACACTGTATTATTCCTGACATATGGAAACAAGGTAAAATTATTACACTACTCAAACTAAACAAAAATGCAACAGAACCAGCTTCCTATAGACCCATTACTTTACTATGCACACCTTCCAAAGTAACAGAAAGACTAATCTCAAAACACCACCCACACATACCACTATCGCCTACTCAACATGGATTCAGACCTCACCACTCACCACG
The DNA here is from genome assembly GCA_023014485.1 of Bathynomus jamesi. Lineage (NCBI taxonomy): Eukaryota > Metazoa > Arthropoda > Malacostraca > Isopoda > Cirolanidae > Bathynomus > Bathynomus jamesi. The sequence goes on along the minus strand of JAJOZX010003928.1, from coordinate 28,014 downwards.
ACATTACTCACTAACCTCACGCAGCACATCATGGATGGCATCAACTCCAGACGACCAGCTCAACGTACACTATTAGCAACAATAGACATTAGTAAAGCATTTGATGCTATCCCATGCTTCCCTCTCATAAACAAAATACTCAACACAAACATGCACAATAATACCAAAAGGTGGCTGAGCAACTATCTTTCAGGAAGATACGCACATGTCACATTTAATGGCAAGTCATCCAAAAACAAACTTTTTCCGAATGGGGTCCCTCAAGGCTCTGTTCTCTCACCAACACTGTTCAACTTATACATGCATGACATTCCAACACCCATAGATAACAAGCTTACCTTATCATCATATGCAGATGACATCACTCTAACATCCACCCACAACAACATCGACACCGCTACAAATAACCTACAAACATACATAAACAGTATACAAGGCTGGCTCACACACAGACTCAAAGTAGCGCCCACAAAAACATCATCACCTTGCTTACAAGCAATACAAAGAACACCAGATAACTCCACAGCTTACACTAAACACACCAACATTCCACACACTCACAGGACCAAAATACTTGGGGTCAGATACAACACATCATTATATTTTGCAAACCACATTCAGGACATTAAAAACAAATGTACGTGAAGACTTAACACCTTAGGGTACTAACAGGCACAAACTTTGGACACCAGCTGGAAACAACATCACTCATATACAAACAATTAGAACACCTGCACACAGAAACAAAAATACTGAAAGTTAGGGAACATTTATACATGAGGGGAACACAACACCTTTGCCACTACATGTACAATCATGCACCAACACCTCGCACCATTAAGGTAACACCAGAGAGACATTATAACCAAATACTCCATTTCATACCACGCCCTACAGACATCACACAGTCCAGAAAACACATACACACACCTAACCCACAAAACACTGACACGACTCGGTCCGAATGCGGTCCTAGGTGCGAAGCCGCCACCCATTGACAGGTCAGAGACCAGCATGAGCAGATCGGATCGAGTTAACTTAGTACGATTCCGATGTAGACATCACCCCAACTTACAGACATATAAACACAGACTAGACAACTCCACAGACGACACCTGCCACAAACAGTTGAACACATTATGACACACTGTACCGCTCTAGCACAACATAGAACACAACACTATATCACTAGTGCTCTGAACCTCTGGTCCACTCCGGAGAAGGTGATCGGTTACCTGTGTGTCGCCGCGCCGGCTTGCTCGATCAGGGTGGGCTGATCGGCTAACCAACAACAACAACAACACTATTGTTATTAGATAGTGTTTATACCATATTAATAACACCCATAATATTTTAAAAATTTAAAAAATCTAGTGACAAAGATTCTTAAAACAATCTTGATTTTTCCCTCTCATATGAAAGTAACTGAACCCAAAATGAGCTGAAATATGTCATATTCAGTAACTCGAAAATACTGATATGGAATGTATTAATCGCTCTTCAACAACAAGACTGAAATTTTTAAACTCCGATTTTAAGCAGGGCACAATTCACGACAATGAAAGTGTGTGATATGGGCTTAAGTCACACTAAATTGCTGCTTATTACGTATGGATCTGTGTATAATAAGAGAGCGGGAGTTGAACTTTATTTCCAAATGAAAATAAAATTACATCAAAATAAATTTTAATCAATGATATATTTTCCTTCACTTTCTATGACTCATGCCGCCTCTCTACAAACATTTCAATTCCATGTTGATAAAATTCCTTCGGTTCAGAAACAAAAAAACTCGGAGAGGGCAATGTTGATAGCATCGAAACTTTCAAGTTCTTTCCCGTCAAGATAATTTTGAAGACTTCTGAATAGGTGGTAATCTGATGGTTGCAAGGTCTGGTGAATACGGATGATGTGAAATTTTTTCCCAACCAAGCTGTTCAGTTTTGGCAGTGGTGATTCGAGCAGTATGAACGTTTGTTTGCAATGCGCGCTCAGTCTTTGAAGTTGCAACAGCAGACTTCGGCTGTAATGGTTTGACTGGGCTGCAACAGTTCAAAATAAACCACTCCTTGAGTATCCCACCAAACGCACAGCCAAACCTTCCTGTGGTGTAGATGTCCTCTTAGTTGTGGTGGAGCAGGTTCCCTAGCACTAACCCACTGCCGATGACGCTTAATATTGTGATAAAGCACCCATTTTTCATCCCCAGTAATGAGTCTATTTAGAAACGGTGCTTGAAGTTGGCGAGAATGCAATGCCTGGTGACAACGTATGGGGATCCACTTCCCGTTTCGACACTTTTCCCAGTCGTTGCAGGTGGCGATGAACTGTGGAACCAGTCGAATTTAGTCGCTGGGCAAGTTCTTCAACAGTTACAGCAGGATTTTCTTCAAGTGTAACTATCAGAAGGCAATCAGTGAATTCAACAGGTCGGTCAGGCGCGCTTCATCAGTTAAGCTACAGTCACCAGACCTAAACTTCTGAAACCATCGTTGACATTTCCTTCCATTTAAAGATTCCCCCCATAAGTATACTGTATACTTCTTGCGGCTGCAGTCGCATTATTTCCTTTCCTAAACTCATAAAACATTATATACCTAATGTGTTTCCTCTGACACCTCCATCTTATCCTTAAGGGTGAAATAAACGAAGATTGTTAACGCTATGAAACTTCACTTAGACTGAGAAATAACATGTTTAAAACACATAAAAATTCGAGTTTTCCACAAAATATACGCAGAAACATGTGCAAACACGACGCCAGTTTAGCAATGCAAAAAAAACATACTTAGGGGACCTAATATGGCGTCCGGAAAATTCGGTACGGGACAATTCGGTACGGGACAATTCGGTACTAGGACAATTCGGTAGTAGGACAATTCGGTACCGGTATAAATTTAAAATATTACATTGGCGAATTTGCCTTGTGCGACTAATTTCCCTTTGTATTTTCAACAACTACATAGAGTAGGTTAGGTTAGGTTAGGTTAGGTTAGGACAGGGACATCTCGGACAATCAACGTTTGGAAGATTTCATGGAACATTAAATAAGGCAGTCCCAGGTAATCATCCAGATATTTGGGCGCTGATTGATACTCTTAAACAAAAGAAATGCTGGCAAAAAGTAAACTTCAGAAAGTACGTCAGGAGAAAAAGTCCTCCAAAGAAAAAGTATCGTGATAGTAACAAACGTATCCTAACGTTAATAAATAATTATGATTCAGAGAATAAAATTGAATTTTTAAAAAGGATAGCATATCATATAAAGTTTAAGATGCATTAGTATAAAATAGCTAAATCGTTTTAATTTCACTTTTAATCAATAAATATATGCAAACAATTATTTAATAAAATATATATATCTTATTTGTGTGTTTTATTTCAATTTATTTACATTTTAATTTATACCCGTACCGAATTGTCCTAGTACCGAATTGTCCCGTACCGAATTGTCCCGTACCGAACTGTCCCGTACCGAACTGTCCCGTACCGAACTGTCCTACCGCCCTAATATATAGGCCCTATATAGTTTCTAAGATATTCTGCTCTATCAAATTAAAATTGTTCATTACAGGCTTTGCACTATTTCGTTTGATTTTGGGTATTACTAATTACATGAAGAAATATTGCACTGTTCGTAGATTATAAGAGAGAGAGTTACAAGGAGTTACAAGGAAAAGAAGTACCTAAAAGGCCTTGCTGCCCATACCGAGGAGGTTACCAATGGCAACGGATGCCACGGAAAATTTTCTGCACCCTCAAATAGAGTGCAAAATTTGGTTTAACTTTTTCTTGAAGTGATCCACAGAGGAATTGTTCACAACTTTTGAAGGTAACCTGTTCCACGTGTCACAGATCTTATAGGTAAGTAAGTCCCACACACACTAGTCCTAAACCATTTCAAATCCAACTTCCAACCATTGTTGCGAGTTGGGTTATCATTTAAACTAAACATGCTTCTAAAATCGACATCGTGAACCCGCGTAAGAGCTTGAAAAACCTCGATCAGTTGACCGCGCAGCCTCCGAGTTTCCAGCGAAAACAAGTTCAGGGCACGTAACCGTCGATTGTAGCCCATATCCCTAACGGAAGGGTTTAACTTTGTGGCCCTCGCCTGCACTCGCTCCAGCCTCTCAATATCTTTCCTGAGGGTGGGCGACCAGAACTGCACAGCATATTCCAGGTGCGGCCGAACAGGGAATTGTACAGTGAGAGCATAATCTCCTTGTTCCGAAACTGAAATTGCCTCCTGATATAACCCAACAGCTTCTGGGCCTTCTTTTCCATCTACACACTGTTTGGTAAACTTAAGGTCGCTGCTAATTAGCACACCAAGTCCTTTTCCAAATCAGTCGCCTCGATATTACTCCCCAACATCGAGTAGTCCGACTTGGGATTGGCGTAGCCAATGTGCATCACCTTGCATTTACCCAAGTTAAACGGCATTTGCCATTTTTCGGACCACTCTCCTATCCTACGTAGGTCCGCACGCAGTTGCTCGATCACCTCGGCGTCTCAACATTGGCCCCAAGCTTGGTGTCATCAGCGAATTTGGCGATCCGACTGACGATGCCACCGTCGATATCATTTATGTAAATGATAAACAACAGCGGCCCCAAAACGGAACCCTGAGGAACCCCACTAGTGACCGAGGCCCAACCCGAAACTAGCCCCTTTAATTACAACCCTCTGCCGCCTATTCTTCAGCCAGTTTTTCAATCCACCTACCTACTTCCCCACCGATACCCAGCGCGCGCACTTTCGCCACTAGCCGTCGGTGAGGTACCTTATGAAAGACTTTCTGAAAGTCGAGATAAAGTATATCAATCGCCCTACTCTTATCGTACTCACTCAACATGACGTGGAAAAACTCGAGCAAGTTGGTGAGACACGACCTATGCCGTCTAAACCCATGTTGGGAGTCCCCAAGCAGCTTGTACGAATCCAAATGGTCAACGATCCTATCCGCTATTATCCCCTCTCATAATTTACCTACAACTGAAGTGAGACTAATGGGACGATAGTTCCCTGGACTTTCGTGATCCCCTTTCTTAAAGATAGGGGTCACGTTGGCTTCCCTCCAGTCACCAGGCACCTGGCCCGTCTCCAACGATTTGTTGAAGACTGTAGCCAGGTGGGGAGCCACCTGGTCGCGCACCTCCCGCAACACTCTGGGGAAAAACTGGTCTGGCCCAGGAGCCTTAAACGCGCTCAGTTTGTCTATTCTATCGGCAACGACTGTCGCGGTACATCGAACACTATCCAGGCCAGCACCTTCGTGCCTCACGCCTGGCTCGGGGATGATGGGGTGTCCTCCCTGGTGAACACTCCGCAAAGTACTCATTAAGCACATTGGCGATGTCCGCGTCGGAGGTCCGCAGAACGCCGCTGCGGTCCTTTAGGACCTATCATGCTTCTAATGGGCTTTCTACTATTAACATAACTGAAGAACTCCTTAGGGTTCCCCTTGCAGAGGCTTGCCACCGTAGTTCTTCGTTACGTTTCGCTAGCCTAACCTTCGCCTTCACTTCCCTACACAGGCAGACATACGCTTCAGTGTCCTCATGGGAACGATTGGCCTTCGCCAAGAGAGAGAGAGAGAGAGAGAGAGAGAGAAGAGAGAGAGAGAGAGAGAGAGAGAGAGAGAGAGAGAGAGAGAGAGAGAGTTTTACTAATATTTGATCCAGTTAACCTCGGAGTCAGCAAGTACGCAAAAAGGGATTCAGCGTTGAGGATAGTTCATTGCTCTTCATAAGGATGAGGTTTTTGTCAAGAACTCCACCCGAAGTTGGAAAGGTGGAGGGGGAGTGGTTTTCGTTCCGAAGTCCAAACCAGGGATGGGTCAAATACAATTGCCCAAATACAAATATAGATACAAATACACTATTTTTTTTACGGCCAAATTCAAATACAGATACAAATATTCGAATTTATAAATCCCCAAATACAAATATAAATACAAATATGAAGCTTCAAATACAAATAAAATGCAAATACAATTTTACTGTATTTGAAATTTCGTACCAATTTCATCCTAAATATAAACGGATAATATTACTTGACTTCGGCTACCCCTCAAGTAAGACAATACTGGTATAGTACTTAGTGTATAAAAACTTAACATTGCAATACTTTGGCTCTTATCAAAGTAGACTCATTTTCACACCAAGGCAAGAAAAGTAACAAATTCATCTTGTTTATTATTTTTATTAGAGAAAATTATTTCACACTTCTTGATATTTCTGCACTTTTGCATAATTAAAGAAAATAAATTCATATTTCGCAATGTTTGATTTTACTGTTCATATCAATGTGTAGTTAATAGTCTGTAGTCTGTACAATGGATTTAAAACATTTAACTTAAATTACATTAGTGTATTTGACTGTATTTGAAGCAAATACGGCAAATAAAAGGCTCAAATACAAATTCAAATACAAATATGCATCTTTTGAAATTCTCAAATACAAATACAAATACAAATATCCATTTTGTGTATTTGTAAATACAAATACAAATACGTATTTGACCCCATCCCTGGTCCAAACATACACTAGACTCGGTGTAAATTTCGAATACCATATATGTACTGTAGTCCAAAAAATAATGGCAATTTTAAAGTTTGCTTTTTCTTTGTGGTACCCTTTCATTTTGTTCGTCATGTTGAATAAATAGTACCCGTAAATTTTTGTATGAATCATGCAATATTTGAAAGTCGCTCAAGCCAAAAGTAAATTGATACACCATGGTGTACAACAAGGGCATAGGGCAAATCACATGATTAAGAAAGTGGAAATGAGTTAAAGTTTTAATGTGGTTCGTTTTTGTTATTATTATGCAGTATATTATTATTATTATTATACATGTCCAAATCATATTTGACGAGACCCCTATTGCTGGGTTATGAATTCAGAAGTTTTAGAACTAGGTAATTAATTTTTCGTTTTGCCACTAGTACGTACATTGTTCATAGTACTAATGTGTGTGATGAGTCTTAGGGTGTGAATGACACAGCAGAAAAAGTCGTAAAATTGATTCAAGATTTCATTTGTTCTGTACTAAAAGTGAAGAGCAGAAACAGTCTTACTACGAGTAGTCTCGGAACACCGTTCAAAATTTCCAGAATCTAATAAGCTATGTTTGTCAGTGAAGTAGCTGGACTTCAGACACTACTTGAAAATTTGAAGTGTTCATTCCCTAGTTCTTACTTCTTAGTGTGTTTTCTTAAGTAAAGGCGTAATACAACACCCAATTATTGCTTTAAAAAATCGTGCATTTTTCTATAACCGTAATGTTACAAATCTCTTAATTTCCAAGTATACTTTGAGTAGTTATTACAATAGTTTTAGTATCCTGCAGCAGCAAATAACCTCAACTAAAACATGGCTTGAGCGACCCACAAAAAATTACTTGACTGTATAAATATTTTAGCCAGAGTGCTAAAATACTCTATGTAACATAACTAGAAGGTACAATAGTATAGCCGCAAAAGGGGAGAGTGCAGGAATGTTGCAGGTTATTATGTAATGTTGCAAAGGGGGTTGTTGCAAATGGGGGGTGTTGCAAAGGGGGTGGGGGAAAGGGGGGTGGGGGGAAAACTTGGAGGCGGCGTTATCCCCCAAGAGAAAGGAGGAGAGGTGTTCACCTGGCAGGAGCCAAGTGCACATTAAGACTTCCAGCCGAGTTGGCGTTGTTTTATAGGCTCCTAATCAGCCAGAATCAGCCAGTTGGCTGAGCCAGAGACGCCTGAAGGAGAGAGAGAGACAGCTGAAGGAGGAGACGCCTGAAGAAGAGAGAGATGCCTGTAGGAGGGAGAGACGCCTGAAGAAGAGAGAGATGCCTGTAGGAGGGAGAGACGCATGAAGGAGAGAGGATAGGTACACATGCAGGAGTACACATGCTGGAGGTACACACGCACACATGCAGGAGTACACATGCAGTAGGTACACATGCTGGAGGTACAATACGCTGGAGGTACACACATACGCAGGAGTACACATGCTGGATGTACACATGCGTGGAGGCAAACATGCAGGAGAGAGAGAGAGACGCCTGAAGGAGGAAGATACATGCAGGAGAGAGAGAGAGAGAGAGCTGAAGGAGGAAGAGAGACACCTGAAGGACAGAGTGGAGTTCTCCCCCAATTTATTTTCGTTTCCTAACCTAAGAGGCCACTATGGGGTTTACCAAAGGGCCTGAAATAGAAGGAGCAGAGCTCCTTACTCGGCCGGAGCCGAGGGGGGAATGGTTCTTCACCAACTTCGCGATCTTTTATAATCCTCTATTCTGGCTGAGTTGCCAGATAGCGCAAGGTATTCCAGATAGCGCCATGTGTCCCATTAATCGTGTAACACATATATAACGGCTGTTATCCAAATGTACTTGTATATATAATACTAATGAATCATATAAATACCACAATATATATTTATATGGTTATACAAGATTCAACCGTATAAATAACACAAGCGCCTCTTTCATTACGCTTTAATAGAATTAGTAAAGTTACCAATAAATAAATCGTTAGACAGAAAACGAATTTTTATAAGGGTTACCCAACTAATTATCCACCATTCATAAATAATAGCAAACGTGAATAAAGAGTTCCAATTCAATGGGTACTATATCGACATAAGCTTATTATTGTAACGTTTGCTCCCAATATAAATTTTCCTAAATAACAGTAAAACCAATTAATTGAAACTTCATTTAAATACAGCTTCATTAAACTTGAAGATGAACGAAACAAATAACATAGTTGCCAGATAGCGCAAGGTATTCCAGATAGCGCCATGTGTCCCACTAATCGTGTAACACATATATAACGGCTGTTATTCCAAATGTACTTGTATATATAATAAACTAATGAATCATATAAAATACCACAATATATATTTATATGGTTATACAAGATTCAACCGTATAAAATAACACAAGCGCCTCTTTCATTACGCTTTAATAGAATTAGTAAAGTTACCCAATAAATAAATCGTTAGACAGAAAACGAATTTTTATAAGGGTTACCCAACTAATTATCCACCATTCAATAAATAATAGCAAACGTGAATAAAGAGTTCCAATTCAATGGGTAACTATATCGACATAAGCTTGTTATTATTGTAACGTTTGCTCCCAATATAAATTTTCCTAAATAACAGTAAAACCAATTAATTGAAACTTCATTTAAATACAGCTTCATTAAACTTGAAGATGAACGAAACAAATAACATAGTTATCCATAATTCAGCCCTCACGAATAACGAAACGAAATGAACATTTACGATACAATTCGAAATACGATAATTTACGATACAATTCCACCAAACGAGATGAAAACTTATGAAACATACAGCCTCATCCCTGCGAAGAAAAAATGAAAAAAACGAAATTAAAGAAACGAAGAAAGTTGGATTTCCCCAAAACACAGTCCACTATAGCGAGGTTGGTTCGGAGAAAATCTGCTTGCGAGAGACCTTTCTTAAAGACAGCTCGATAAGTAACCAATGTTCCAAATATTAATATTGCCATTATAATTACTTCTACAATGAATCCAATTAAATTCTGCTTATTAAATAACTTTTTTAGACACTTGATTTTTATTATAAATATTTAAGTCACGAATAACAGTGGGAAAAACGTACACACAATATATTATATATATATATGCTACACACAGACCGTGCATGGAACTCTTCTGGGATAATTAAATCCACTATAGTCCGAGTAAGTAATGACAAATGCCGCCTCGGTGGTGTAGTGGTTAGCGTCGCGGACTACGAATCCATCGGCCCAGGGTTCGAGACCCGACGGCAGCCGGCGCGCAGCAAAGCCCAGCTGTTCATCCTTCCACATAATAAAAGAAAGTGGTTGGTAGATAAATGGTACCCTAGGAGGCCTAGTGGTCAAGACGCTGGGCTGCTGATGGGTCGTGGTTCGGAATCCAGTTAAATGTAGGTCTAAGGTGGAGTGAAAAGCTTGACCTTCGTCAGAATGAACAATTCGGGCGGAAGCTAACCAAAGGTTATCCAGTTTAACATGGGTTCAGAAATACATCTCGTCGATGGGGTTCGTTGCTTACTCTACCACATGGACTTTTATATGTAAGAGACCTAACCTAACCTACGAAATACATCTCGTCAGGGCCGATCCTAGAGCCATATATAGCAATAAAATGAGCGCGATGTGTCGTTAAATACGTGATTTAAAATAACAGGACCATTTTACCCGAGGCAGTAGTATATCCGAAAAACATCGTAATGCACGATTTTTTCTATGTAGCAATAATAATTAACTCTTTCAAATACGTGATTTAAAATAACAGGACCATTTTACCCGAGGCAGTAGTATATCCGAAAAACATCGTAATGCACGATTTTTTCTATGTAGCAATAATAATTAACTCTTTCAAATACGTGATTTAAAATAACAGGACCATTTACCCGAGGCAGTAGTATATCCGAAAAACATCGTAATGCACGATTTTTTCTATGTAGCAATAATGATTAACTCTTTCAAATACGTGATTTAAAATAACAGGATCATTTAACCCGAGGCAGTAGTATGCCGAAAAACATCGTATAACCTAACTATAATTTACAACTATAGTTTACCTTGACTTTCATATGCTTCTATCCTGTTTTATTAATAAAGATTTTTAACTTTTAATAACGTATGAATAAAGATTTTTAACATTTAATTTTATTTTAGTATTTATTCATGCCACGCCGCCTTAGACCACAGCTTAACGTTGAAACCGAATGTTCTTTTTAAAATATAATTAGGATATAATTTCTTTATTATAAAATAAGTTAACAATTATGTTAACAAACAATACTAATAATTTGTAAGTAAAAAATATAATATAAGGGACTACCATAGAAATGTAAGTGCCTATAATTCGATTTTATATATATGTTACTCGTCCGGTCTCGTTATAGCGGATTGGTACACGTCATAGCTCCACCCAGCTACATCGGCAGCCAATCACGACGACATCTGGTCTTTTGGGCGGAGCTTGGCGAATGTGCATATAAAAGGGGATATTTTCAGTTGGGAGTAACAGTAGCTATTTTCGCATCAGTGAATAATCAACCATGGACCTGTACGTCTCCCCAGACTTGTATGAAGAACGTGATACTGCAGCATTAACCACAATTAGTCTTTTCAATGCGCTGATTGTGGCGAACTATTTTCGACGCAAACCGTAGAAGATATTTGCAGTGACGCTCCTTACAATCCGACGCAAGGGACTACCATAGAAATGTAAGTGTCCATAATTAGATTTTATATATATACGGAGAGTTGTAGTATTCGTCAAATAGATACTAGTCAAAAATGTCAATCAATGTTATTTCCCCATCATGCTAAAATCGAAATTGGTAATCGAACCAAAGATATCTTCACATAATGGAGATCTGTCTGTCTGTCTGTATATGTTTTCCTTTAAGGTCCGATGAGGATTTGACACGAGTTATACAATCTTTTGAAGGGAATACGGATGATATACTGATCAGTCAGCAGTGTCACACATCCTCCACCATGGACCTGTACGTCTCCCCAGACTTGTATGAAGAACGTGATACTGCAGCATTAACCACAATTAGTCTTTTCAATGCGCTGATTGTGGCGAACTATTTTCGACGCAAACCGTAGAAGATATTTGCAGTGACGCTCCTTACAATCCGACGCAAGGGACTACCATAGAAATGTAAGTGTCCATAATTCGATTTTATATATATACGGAGAGTTGTAGTATTTCGTCAAATAGATACTAGTCAAAAATGTCAATCAATGTTATTTCCCCATTATGCTAAAATCGAAATTTTTATGGCGTTCACTCCTCGAACCAAAGATATCTTCACATAATGGGGATCTGTCTGTCTGTATACTCTGTATATGTTTTCCTTTAAGGTCCGATGAGGATTTGACACGAGTTATACAATCTTTTGAAGGGAATACGGATGATATACTAATCAGTCAACAATGTCAAATAATGTAAGTGTTTTTCGATCTTTTTGGGATAAGAAGACAATATATTTTCATAAATTTATTAAATGAAAGAAATCAGTACAATAAACGAATATACAAATATACGAACAAAAACATTATAATATACAACGAGTACGTACAATTGGAAAACGGTTTTTTATCTGTCTGCATACCATTTCATCGTTTCGGTGAGTGTGACACGGGTCAAATAAATTTAAAAAATTTATAAATTCTTTATCATTTGACATATGCATGAGAAATGAGACACAGTACATTCCGCAAACATTAGTAAAATATCCCTGCATACGAAATGGGTTCCATACAACTTCGGGAATATGTAACTGAGCGAGAAATTTTACAATAATAGGGTCACTCCAGGGTTGAGTACCGAGTGAATCAAAATAGTACAGGCGCTGTCTATTTTTAAAATAGACAGCGATCCAGTGAATCCCTTCATTACCGATGATGTCTGTGTTCACAATAAGACTACCGCATTCTCGCGTACTTGGCAAACTCAATGTTTCATTCTTCGCAAACACGCCGATAAATTTGGAACGTGTGACTCGCTCCATTACTTTCTGAAGTGTATTAGCATCCATTTTAAAAGTCAGTGATAACGCTTCTAAATCTATCTACTTCTATTAGGGCTTGCGATTCGAGATATACTAGTACACTAATAGGAGCGTCTATAGGCTTGGCGAATTCCAGCCGCACTGAGATGTTACCGCTCTGCTGTGGTGTTAAATGGGTATTTACGCTAGCAGATAAGTCAGGTGTAATGTCAAACGGATAAAGGTTAAATTGATCAATGAATTCTTCCTGCGTTACCCCATTACCAAGCTCATCACAATCACCTGCAATATGGGTCAGATTACTATAGGCTCTGGCACAAAGAGGTAACACAGCGTCTGATGAATAGTCCGTACCCATTGTTCCACCCAAAGCAGTGCCATTAACGTATAGAGTTATATTTTTAAGTCCGAAATTCTCGAATTTAAAGGCACTCTTTTTATATTTTCCATTCACCGAAGCGTGGTCCTGCATGCCGATTAATATCCTTTTAGGAAGATTTCCCAGGGCAATGTTTTCTATCTGCTTCGATGCCAACCCTGCAGGAACCGTATATAGTTTGATCTGCACTCTGTTAATAGGATATTTCACTGTAGCGTTTAGTAAATTTTTCTCAATTTCTAGTTGTTTTGGTGAACTTAATTTCACTCGCCGTACGCGGAGGTATGTGTCCATAATGTGAACCACAACGGACTTTGCGCCCTCTTCTTGATTCGCATCCAGATTTAAGCAGATCTCAGGACTCGTGCGGGTGAGCTTTATTTTCATATCCACCCCGTTCACAAGCAACTTCTCCTGGAAAGTGAAATCTGTGTGCAACCGTCCAAAACACTCGTATATTTTCTTTTTAGAATTTTTAAATTTGTCCTTTATACTATTTTCATCTTTAGTTTGATAATATCCCTCCGCACTTAAAAAGGTAGCCTTCGCTTCTTTGGAAAAGTTGAGGACATTTTCCAAATAGGCTCGTAGATGATAGTACCCCGTGCCTGCCGATATGTTGGTCTGATTTAAATATACGTCACACTGGTTGAATATGGCGTGCAGAAAGTTTGTTTCAGGGTATACAGCATATTTGTCATCGCAGGCCGTTCCATCAGAATGGGCTATACGTAGCTTAGCGTACATGTGCACACAGCTTGGATCAAAAAAGTAAGGACCTGAGCTGGGTATCACGAATTCTATAGGTGCACTCGGGGAACTAATTGTGTTTAAAGGGTTAATTGTAATAAAGTCACTGTGCTCAATAGAAACTTGGGTTGGCGGGAGCTCAAAAAAGGACAGCTCCGACTTACAGCATTGTGAACTACATGGGTGGATGAAGCGTGCCATGGCGAAATAGTGACTCCTCTCTCGACAAGTGGTAAACAAACTATGATTCATGAGATCAATATCCTTAGCTTATATCAGTCAAAAAAGTGGTCAACCATAGGTTTCATTCGCTTACAGCATTTCTTTTTTGATAGCCTTTTACGTTTAATACCACGTGACCCCTTCTTCTTCCGGGGGCCCTCTTCTTCCCGCCACCACGCATTTTTCTCTTTGCATCTTTGATGATTTCGTTCCGTGTACGCTTTAAATGTTTTTTTAGGGCTTCTTTAGGTTTAGCCCCGGCCAATATGTCTTCTGCAGTGTTAAGGCCTGATTGTAGCGCTTTCCTTCCAAGGTATCTGGCACCCCTCTTCAGCAAAGGAACAGCCGTACGTAGTATGGATGAAAAAATGGATCCAAGTCCACTACCGCGCTGGTATCGCATCCCTCGATAGACGGTGAAAGGCTTTCTATCCATTATAACTCAGTGCGTCGAAAGTGTAGCTTCACTGTTAAGCTCCCGTTACCGAATGGGAAGTTTTCGCCCTCAATCGTTCTTATATATATTGTGATATTGGTTATTAAATTAGTTGCGACATTCACATAATGGGGTCTGTCATATGTAATACTCAAACTCCTTCCTCTATGGTTGGGGATGTGAGCAATGCGCAGCAGGCGTGCCTGGGTATCCCCAACAAACTGGTGCTCCACTATATTACTGTAAATATAGCACATGTCTGGGGACCTTTCAGCCAATTTCTCCATCTTCAATTGATACATTAATCTGGACAAGTTATACTGTGTCTCGTGAAATGTGTCTCTTTGGAAGGCTGCGCTATATCGGCCGTTGGTTAGAATTTTGAACTTTCTATGTTCTTTAAGACATCTGTTAGTCTTTGATTTTAGGATTAGTGTATGTGCAGGGTTGTTTACGATTTCATATACTAAATCATTCGTAAGGTTTGAGTTTCTTAAACTTACGTTTAAGCCTCTCACAACATCCTCGGCCGAACCATATTGACCCGGCCCTAGTCTTACTTCTGTACTGTAATACCGTGCAATCTTAGTCCAAGCGATGCGCATAGTTTCATCCATAGCTACCCCAGCTTTTTCACACTCGTCAATGTCTCTAAGAATCGTAAAAACGGTTTCTTCATGTTCAATATTTAAAAAGACGGTGTCCAGCTGAATTTCGCATATCCCCACCTCATACGAATCACGACCCAATTCAATGTGCCCATGGAGTTCTGTTACAAAGTTGGCTAGCGTGTTGTTAGGGTGTACAGACAGGGACGAGGAGGACGGGAGTGTGACGTAGAAATGGTTAGGAGCCATGTTGCATACTATTTAAGCTTCATTATTGCATCAGCTTTTATATAGGTGTTGAAGCTTTCTGGGTACCCTAGCCATTTCACCAGGTACATTTTTCTCCTTCCTGAACCTTTGCTTCCTAAAATTTTCTCAATTTTAAACACATTTTTTTCTAAATTAAACGCAACTTTCTGCAATTCCTCGCGGTAAAAGCCTCCTGAGATTTCTTCCCCATTCAAATCTTCAATGTAATACATCATTATCACACCTTTAGGTCTCACAGCCCTAACTTTAAAAATCTCGCGTGTCCATCCTTGCTCAAAACCCTTTGCGAATTTATTCCCCGAACGCGACAGCCTTACATAATCATTGATTTTGAAGCGCACAGAGTGTGGTGGTGGTGGTGGTGGTGGTGGTCCATCTCTTCTCGGGAGCGTACCTCTTTCTAAAACTTCGTTAGGTGTTGCCCCAATCGTGCGATGGTGTGAGCGGTTGTAGGATGATGCCAATGGTTCCAGAATGTCTAGAAATCTGTATGTGTTTTTATGTGTAAAATAACGGTGCATGCGTTCCTTTATGGTGCGCTGAACTCTTTCAGCTAAAGAAGCCTTATGTATAGAATTGGTTGTGTAATAGCTGATATTAAACTCTGTCAACATATTCTGAAAAGCACGGCCTATAAACTCCTTCCCCATATCCGTACAAAAATAGCCAGGAACCCTGTTTTCTTTTAACATTAGCGTTTTGGTGGCTTTAGCAACTGTTTCAGGTGATTTATTTTTCAGAGGAACTAGCCACAGATATCTAGAGAATACGTCTATTATGAATAGAATGTAGCGGTAACCATCGTTATACACAGAATATCTTTGCATGTCTGTTAAATCTGCTTGCCAAATAGAATCAATCGAGGAAGCCGTTGTCTTGGCTGTTTTAAACCTTTTTCTCACAGGCTTATGAAGCGTATAAGCGTCCTGCTCCCTCAAAAATCTTTCAACATCTTTTTTTCCTACTCCGTAAACGTGCAGTCTATCTACGCCGCCGTAAGAGGATGGGGTAGAAATGTCATAATAACGTTTAGTTAATACGTTAGCCATTTGCGTATTTTAGAGGCAGTGGGTAGGGTTGGTTTAACCTCTTCTTGCTCCTCTTCAAAGGTGTTACCGCAGGGGGTGACGGCGTCTTCAATTGTGCCACAGACGTTGCGTGTTCCAAGTCTTTTAACCTGTTCAGATTTCCTATCAACGTTTTAGGGACATTTATTTGTTGTAGTCTTGCTTTAATATGCTTCCATCCTGATGGTGATGGCCTATCCCACTTTCTCACCAGATCATGGACAATGTCTACGATATTCGATCCCTGTACCTTTGATCCTTCCACAATGATCTCCCCTGTATCGGTCCATTGTATGGCGGGATCCTCATTCAATAGATTATAAAGACTTAAGCCTTTACTCCTCAATGTAAGTGGGAGGGTATTTTTTAATACATGTTCGATATGTTGTGTGGCTAATCTTTTTGGTTGATCAGCTGTATCGTCGGGTACAGGTCCTATGTCGCCATCGTCCCCCGTGCTGTGCCTAATAACCACAGGAATCTCCGTAGGGCTCTTATAATTTTCGTACTCGTGAAGAAATTTCTGCAGAGCTTCTTGGTATAAGATTCTTTTCTCATCAGGTGTTTTTTCACTGTTTAATAGGGCTAACAATTCGCTTTCCATTCTTTTAAGTCTGCTTTTACGGGGATCTAGATCCGTGTCTCTTTGCAGTGAAGCGTACACCTCGTGGGGAATCACTACCACTTTCTTCATTATATTAATCTAGTCAGTAAAGGGCCCAAAACTGAAAATAAGATGGGGAGAAATGACCCTCCTGTTTGCACAATAACTCGTTTTTTCTTCGCTACAGTTTGACTTTTACGAGCGAGTGTACGTATTATGTTCTTGTAGCGGCGTAGGCGAGCCTTCTGATGGGTTTTCATTGATACATTGCAATTTATAACGTTAAGACAGATTTCACAGATGCATTTTAAAAAGTCGGCGTCGATATTTTTAATAAACATCTGCTGCATTGCCCGGGGCAGTCGATGATAGATTTTTATTAATTCATGGTATTTCTTTAGTCTCTTTGTCATTCTGGAATATACACCGTTTCAGGCTCGTTTGGAAATATATTCGTTCGCAGAAGCACTCTAAACGTGTTTCGCGGATGAAGGTCGCAAAGCAAATATCCGTAACGCGTGCTTGTAGCTTCTTTATAAACTTCCAAAAACTCCTTACGCTGATTCGGGAACATTTGATTGGCTAATACCCCAATTTGTGATACATCTCTACGTTGCGCGAATAAGACTAGATATTGCGTATTTAACGACACATCGCGCATGTATCTATTTTTGAAAAATAGATTCTGATTGATGAAGAACACGCTTATGTTAAGATGGTGGGAGTATACTGTAAATGTCTCGGCAAACGTTTTATCCATCTCCAACATGAGATCGTCAATTACAATGATTGTATGTTCAGTTCCCTTTAGCGAATTAACGTCATATACACCTTTGTGGAACAAAATATCATCTTGGTACTCGTTGAACACTGATTGATACGTCGAATAGCACCATATAACTTTATGCACAAATTTCGAGAACATCTCGCCCTTTTCTTTAATGATTTTAAGCATAAACACAGTTTTACCACATCCTGTAGGTCCAGATATAATACATGTGGATGGGCTCGTGAATCTGAATTTTTCTACAGAGTCCATTTCTAACACGTCACACTCCTAAGTGGGTCATTTACAAAATATTACAAATTTTGAGTGCTGATCCTTATATTTCTTCTCCCACAGAACCGACGATGAGGTAGAGCACCCTATCATTACGGATGACGATGACAGTGTAGTTGTGATCTCCTCCCCTGAACCCTCACCAGCGATACAGGTTGCACGTCCAAAGCGGAGGTATGAGAACCCCACATCAGGTATAAAGCGACCGAAATACGTACCTGTTGCAGCAGACCCCCAACCCTCAACCTCTTACGCAACAACCTCCCCAGCAGCAGCACCTAATATACCCCCTTATTCCGCCCCCCGTTCTGTTAAGTCTACAATAATAGATCCCCAACCCTCCTACGCAACAGGGCCCCCATCAGCAGCACCTAATATACCACTAATTCCGCCCCCCGTTCTGTTGAGGATGTTATTACGTTCGAGTTAGTGCGATCCGCAGCCCCCACCCCCGCCTTGACTAGAAATCGGTATAGAGTCAGGGTCGACCCTAGAGCCCTGTATAGCAATGGAATTGAGCGCGGGATACGCAGGGTAGTACAGCATATTATAGAGTTTGCTCTTCAGAATCGCGACGAGCGTGAGGTCAGGACGAGTCTGTCCTTTGGGTTCGGGTCAGATGACGGTGATGTAGACGATTATTGGGTGATAGTACCGTTTAGACGTTTGGCTGCTGAAGATGTAGAATATATATTAGGGCGTATAATGCAAGCCGTCCAAAGTAGTATAGCCTTCAATATGGACAACTTCACGGTAAATATTGACCGTGTATTCCGTGTTGCGGGTCATAGTGCCATACCGTACACTCTTAACTTCAATTCTCCAACTATTTACCGAAGGCATATAAACGTCGATCGTGGTTGCGGCTTTATAGCAGTACTCTTAGCACGTATGTTTACTGTACAAAATACACGGACTCAAAAAATTTGGCTGCCTACGATCGTTGAGCGTGCCCGTAAACTAGCTGTAGACTGTGAACTTGAATTTGACTGTAATATGGGTCCTGAAGAGCTGAGAAAGGTAGAACAGGAAATGAATGTGCGCATAGTTATATTTGGTTTGGATGATCGCCGCCGGACTGTGTATGTTTTTAAAAGCTGTGTGAGAGATCGTACAAGGCCCCTACTTATTTTAGGATTGTCAGGAACAACGTATCTCCCCATCCGTAATATAAGGGGGCTTTACGCGAGTTATGACAAAAGTCGAAAATATGGGAGACATCATGATTTGTGTAAGGGGTGCCTCGAGTTTGCGGATGATATAGTGAGACATTGTAAAGAATGTCACATGGTATGTGAGCAGTGTAAAAGCACCAAATGTGAAAGCCGTGTAGTTGAGAAGAGAGACTGTGATGTGTGTAGACGCACATTTTTCAATAATAGCTGCTTTGATCTCCATAAATCAATTGGTACGTGCAGGAAAATGAGAATCTGTGAATGTGGTATGTTTCACACAATGGATAATTGGGGAAAATTTAAGCACAAGTGCGACGTAATTCACTGTCCTACATGCCAGGAGGAATATAAGGCGGATGGAGTAAAGCATGTGTGTTATATGAAAGATGCTAAGCCTAAAAATAACCCTTGTATAACTGTGTACTACGATATAGAAACATATACGAACGCTGAAACCAAAGAGGTAATTCCACATTTACTTGTGAGCCAGACCATCTGTGATGAGTGTATGGGTATCGAATGTGACGAGTGCCCCAAATGCGGTAAACGGACAAACGTTTTTAAAACGAATGTCAGCGATAGTCCTGTGAAACTATTTGTGTCCTATATTGTCAAGTTAGCCGACAAGTTCAAAAAAATGACTGTGTATATTCTCGCCCATAACGGGGCAAAGTTTGACACGCAGTTCCTTTATAAGGAGTTGCTTGAACACGAATCCTCTGAGATATTTACAGGTGATCCATTGAAAAGAGGCAACAAATTAATACAGATGCAGATAAGAGGCAATGTACAATTTAAAGATACTTTATTATTCACACCTTGTAAATTAGCAAAGCTACCCAAGGTGATGGGAGTAGCAGCTGAAGTTTCCAAAGGATACTTCCCATACACTTTCCTCACCAGCGAGACTTTAAACTACGTAGGCCCACCACCCCCCAAACATTATTTTGACTGCATGGATGAACGTGAAGACTTTGATCGATACTACGACAGTTTTAATGAAAGTAACCCTTATAATATAGCTGATGAATGTGAGCGTTATTGCGTGAATGATGTGCGCGTGCTTAGAGTATGTTTCCAGGCCTTTAGAAGTATGTACATAGCCCGTTTCAAATGCGATCCACTGCAAGTCGCAACCACCATCGCATCATTATGTTTTACGGTGTTCAAGAATAACTTCATGCCTAAAGACACCTTAGCCATTATTCACCGAAACAACCCCCGCAGTTACGGACACAAGGCTATTTACTGGCTCATACACCTGCAGCAACAAACAGGTGTATACATAAAGCACGCCCGCAACACGGGTGAAGTACCCATTAAGATTAATGGACGTGTTTTTTGGGTTGATGGGTTAAGTGAAAACCGTGTCACTGGTGTGAAGACTGTGTACTCCTTTAACGGTTGCTGGTGGCATGGATGCCCCCGTCCTGAGTGCGGAGTCACCGGAGATATCAACGGTAGGTCTCCTGCCGACTGTCTTGCATCGACCCGCACCCGCGATCAACTTATAGGATCACAGTTCACTCACAAAGTCTTGTGGGAGCATGAATATGATGCACGGATGGAGACAGACGATGTATACCGTGAGGAAATAAAAACGATCAAGCGTTCAATGGTGCTGGATCCTCTCAAATGTGGTGATAGCTTGTTTGGAGGACGTACAAATCCTTTCAGACTATACTTCCCACCTACGGAGGGCGTGAAGCTCCATTACTACGATTTCTGTTCTTTATACCCATACGTGATGAAGAGCAATCCGTACCCCGTGGGCGCTCCTGAGAAACTGGTGGGGCCTAGCCTACCATCCATCAATGAATTTTCAAAAAATTTGAATGATCATTACTTTGGGCTCTCTTTCGTAGACGTACTCCCCCCACGCAATTTATGGATGCCGATCTTACCTGTCGTTATCGACGACAAGCTCATGTTTCCCCTGTGCGTGAAGTGCGCGGAAGAGGATAACGGCGAATGTAACCATATACCCCACCAGCGTAAGATCAGAGGCGTATATACAAGTCCTGAGCTGGCCCTAGCCGTACGCCATGGTTATAGAATACTGAAGATACACGAGGTGTGGAGGTTTCAGAAGCTCCCCAACCTTTTCACACCATATATAAACGCCTTTTTGAAGGATAAGGTTGAAGCATCAGGGTATCCGCGAGGAGTTGATACCGAAGATGAAAAGTCTGCCTATATTCAACGTTACCGCGACCGCGAAGGTATACAACTTGATCGTGTCCAAATTGTAAAGAATCCTGGCAAGCGCTTTAGTGCAAAATTGTGTCTAAACAGTCTATGGGGAAAATTTGCGCAGAATACCGGCAGAGGGAACATTCATTTGGCACAAAGTTATAGCGATGTCTGGGATTATGCCAATGCCCCCGATAAAGAGGTCATGGAGATCGTGAATGTAGGTAATACTTACGTAATAAAGTACAACAACACTGAATTTGCCACAGATACCTCAAGGGTTACAAACATACCTGTGGCGAGCTTCACAACAGCCTACGCCCGTATAAAACTTTGGGGTCTATTGCATTCTCTTGGGCGGAGAGTATTGTATGCCGATACAGATAGCGTGATATTCACAGAGAGGGAGGGTGATTACATGCCCGCTATTGGGGAGTTCCTCGGCGAGCTCACTGATGAGATCAAGGATGAGTATGGGGACGACGCATACGCCGACTCTTTTATCTCAACAGGACCTAAGACTTATGGGGTACGGGTCAGGGTAGGGGATGAAATGAAATATATCGTGAAGGCAAAGGGTATTACGCTCAACCATGCGAATCGGGAGGTTGTTAACTTTGAGTCGTTGAAGGATCTAGTATGTTTGGAACCTCACCAACTAATTGTAGGCACCCACAATTTTCGGGCGCAGAAGCTGGGAGGCGTGAAGGAACTTAGGGGTACGATGGTGTGCCGTAACACCTATAGGAAACGTTACCAGTTACCTGGCACCTATGATACCGTACCCTTTGGATACCAATGATGCTTCTAACTCACACGTCTTGTATATAATCGTATCTATTTGTAAATATATATATATATAACTTGAATATCTCGAATCGTATTTGTAAATATATGAATATCTCAATAAATCAAATAGCGTTTCACTTTCTCCTTTGTGTGTGTGTGTGGTGTGTGTGTGTGTGTTGTGTGTGTAGGTGAAAGTTCTAAGCTCCGCCCACTGCGTGAGTCATGCTACTATCTGGGAGTCCCTGCGTGGTCAGTCGACCGCAGTAAGCCCGAGAGATCAGACGTGTATTCAGATCAGACGTATATTGAAATGGCTACCTTTAATATTGCTTGCACAACGTTTATGAAATGGTATTCAGTAAAGTGTGAGGATGTGGTGGATACCGAAAAACTTCCTATTCCCCCCCCTATGCCTCTTTTAAAACCACATTGGATTGTGCGAAGTTCCAAGATGTACAAATACTCTACGGATGTTCTGGTGAGACTGTTGAAGGCTTTCGTTGCACAGACGATGTGCTGAAGTATGCTGCAGGGCTAAACTTTATAAAGTCTCACATACACCGTGAAGTAAAAGAAACAACGCGTGCAGAAGAGAAGCAGCAGGTATGGATAATGAGCCTTGTGGATGGGTGGTGTGACAAGCGGTATTACGTCATGCTACACCATGTCGATTACTCATACCCTAC
Source organism: Bathynomus jamesi (assembly GCA_023014485.1). NCBI lineage: Eukaryota > Metazoa > Arthropoda > Malacostraca > Isopoda > Cirolanidae > Bathynomus > Bathynomus jamesi. Next base: position 5,217 of record JAJOZX010003928.1, on the reverse strand, counting down.
GTCTGAAAATGTGAATCTCGTGATCATGGACAATCTTAGGTGTTTTTATCACTATATTAACGTATATCATGATGAGGTTCATAGTGAGGTTGTGGCTAGTGCCATGCGTGAGTTTTTAACAGATTTTAGAGACGAGTATCGTTTGATGGGTAGAAAGGAAAAATATGAGCATATGTTCCTCTCAAATAGTGCGCCGGAGTGTGGAGATGATTAGCGCCTAGTTCTTATCCAAAGTGCGTAGGCTGGTAGTGACGAAACGGAAAAACAAATATGTGCAACAATTCGAGTCGTACGAACATGCCCATTCACGTATCATCGAGTCAGCCGCCCGTCGAACCGTTCCTGCCTGTGCCTCACACGGCTCATAGTTATCTCAGAGCTTGAACCGAGTAGACGTGCGCTCCTCGAATACGATGGAACTTCCTTTGAGCAGCATTCTCAACGCCTCGTACGATGTGTCCGTGACGAAATCGTTGCGCGTGTTCAGGCGTAATTCCGGTACCATTAGCTATGTACTGGAAACGGAATGTAGACCGACAAACAAACGGGTTTATTTAAGTATCGAGGAGATGAATAGAATCTTTGTGATAGTTGATAAGTGGTGTGAAGATCGTTATAAAATACCTGCTAACGTAGGTACAAGAAGAGAGCAGATTAGTGACGCGCCCTCATACGCCGTTGTATGTACGTTGTGTATAAATAACGATCGGCCGTGCATTGATATAAGGCTTATGTGGAAGAATGCTTCTGATAATAACGCTCTTATTCCTACGCGAAACCGTTTCATCCTCGACAGAATGTTTGAAATCGTCGGATTCCGTAAACTGAAACCTATATTAGACGCGCGTGTTACGGATATGCTTTATTTTGATACAGTTCTTGAATACGCATACACTGCTCTGCTCGATGGGTTTACCGAGTGTAGGACTGGTGAGAATGGTCTAGTGCTGGATGTTTATTTAAAAAGTTTAGACTCTTTGAAATACCATGAACTTTGGTACAAAGCAATTGATCGGTACAAGGCTGAGCTCACCTACACCGTTCACCCTGAAGAACTATTTCTTTATATAACGCGCAGTTGCCGTAACGATTTAGAAGATTATTTCAATTGCCGTTATGTTGAGTGAAGAGTTCACGATTGAAAAGCTCGAGTCGGTAGAAATAAACCCTCGATTGGAAAAGCATTCTTATAAACTTGCGTTTAATAATGTAGCTAACGATGAACTCTTTGTGCGTGCTTTTGATTGTATTCTAGACGTATTTAAAGATGACTTGCCAACCGGTTGTAAAGTGGGGACAAAAATAGTACTGAACGATATGAAAGCCATTCATATCGAATACAGGTTTCCCTATACTTTAAGCGGTGAAATATTATTAAGCCGCATAGACTGCGTAATGCAGAGCAATAATGATGTAATTGTAAACTCGATTAAGACCGATTTTAGTATTTTGAAAAAAAAGTGAATTGTATATATATTTTGATTATACGCATATTTCTATTGATTTGTGTTTATATATATATATATATATATATTTTGCTTGATATTTCTCCTGTACTGTTATGTACATATTGAAGTGTATATGAAATGTATATTTTATTTATATATCACCATATTTGTGTGTGTGTGTGTATATTTCTGTTATGTACATATTGAAATGTATATGAAATGTATAATGTATATTTATTTTATATATAATTATGTGTATATATTTCTGTTATACGCATATTCAATGTATATGAAATGTATATTTTATTTTATATATATATATATATTATATATATATATATATAATTAATTGTGTGTATATATTTCTGTTATACGCATATTCCTCAAATGTATTTGAAATGTATATTTTATTTTATATATATATATATATATCCATAATTGTGTGTATATATTTCTGTTATACGCATATTCCTCAAATGTATATTTATTTTCTATATATTTATAATAAAAAGAATGATGCAATGTTGTTTATTGTTATGCCTTCTACTACCGGTATTCTGTATACAACAGGTATCTGGCAATATTTAAGCCTTCTAAGCCAACTGGCTGATTAGGAGTCTATAATAGTGTATACAATGGATCATGGCGCTATCTGGCAACTCAGCCAACTGGCTGATTAGGCGTATATAATAATAATGTATGCAATAATACTGCTAAAAGAGGTATCTGACAACCAGCCAACTGGCTGATTAGGAGTCTATAATAATGTATGCAATAATACTGCGCTATCTGGCAACCAGCCAACTGGCTGATTAGGCGTATATAATAATAATTATGCAATAATAAAAAGAGGTATCTGACAACCAGCCAACTGGCTGATTAGGAGTCTATAATAATAATGCAATAATACTGCTAAAAAGAGGTATCTGACAACCAGCCAACTGGCTGATTAGGAGTCTATAATAGTGTATACAATGGAATACATGGCGCTATCTGGCAACTCAGCCAACTGGCTGATTAGGCGTATATAATAATAATGTATGCAATAATACTGCTAAAAAGAGGTATCTGACAACCAGCCAACTGGCTGATTAGGAGTCTATAATAATGTATACAATGGTATCGCGGTATCTGGCAACTCAAGCCATTTACGCCACTGGCTGATTAGGAGCCTATAAAACAACGCCAACTCGGCTGGAAGTCTTAATGTGCACTTGGCTCCTGCCAGGTGAACACCTCTCCTCCTTTCTCTCCTCCTCCTCCTTTTCTCTTGGGGGATAACGCCGCCTCCAAGTTTCCCCCACCCCCCTTTCCCCCCCCTTTTGCAAAACCCCCTTTGCAACAACCCCACCCCCTTTGCAACATTACATAATAACCTGCAACATTCTGCACTCTCCCCTTTTGCGGCTATACTACTGGTACCATGGAAAAAATTAAAAAAAATGTTTTGGACCACCCTAATATATATTTATATATATATATATATATATATATATATAATCTTAAACAAACTGATGTAAACATAATGCTTTGCGACAAATAGACTGAACGACATTTTTTTTTATTGATTGGATTGTTTAACTTCCGTCGAAACATTTGAGGTCATATGACAGAAGGGACCTACAGCTTTACGCATGATCCGAACCACGGGTCGCTACATGACCTGGACGCAGAGGGACGGTCTCCTATCCAATACTAACCAGAGGCAATGCACCTTAACTTCGCTGATCGCGGAAGCGGAATGACAATATCAACCATGACATAGCCCGCTCACCGGCATTAAGAAGAACGATTTACACCATCGTCAAACAATACAACAACAGTACAAACTTCTGTTTTAATTATCATGAAAAACTTAGTCATAACCAAACATTTGGCGAGAGGTAAACCACCAATTGGATGTGTATGAGCTACAAATCATGCACATACTAAGATTATCTAATTATTAAAATAACTTTGTGTGTGTAATAGTAATCAGTCAGCAGGCCAGAACTGGTACGGCGCTCAAGCCAACTAGTGCGGCCCATTGCTTTAATTCCTGTAAAGTATTATTATCTTTTTATAAAGATGGGGTGCATTTTAATGAAATAGGTAATGCTAGGCTAGGTAGGTTAATAGACGAAACGTGCAAAGCTGTATAGGTCGAAGCCTTCTTTGAAACATTATGGGTCCGGGGAACGCGGGCCCGACGTGAAAAATATTTAAACGCCGGCCCGTGGTAAAAAAATAAACTTAACGTCTTTTATTGTAAACGCGCGTAGTATTAGAAATAAATTAAACGAATTTAAGGCGATAATTTTTCCGGCAACTACGATATAGTTGCTATCACTGAAACGTGGTTCAATACCGTGACTCGGGACTTGTTGGGGGAACTTGATATACCGGGTTTAAACTCTTTACTAATGATAGGTTACATAGGTTTGGTGGTGGCGTTTTGCTGTACATTCGTAATTCCCTTAGGGCTCGAGGTTAAGATAGATTTACCGGCAGCAATTAATGCGATATGCGTTGGTTTAGGGCGCGTAGTATTAGTTTTATTTGTGTTTATAGACTTCCCGTTCAACCCTTCGACACGAATACTAGATTTAACTCACTTCTTGGTAACTTTATTGACAATCGGAATAGTATAATTGTCGGAGACTTTAACTGCCCTAATGTTAATTACGATACTTTTACTGGTAATGAGGAGGGTTTGAGATTGATTGAGTTCATGGAGGATAATGTTTTACGACAGATAGTTACCGAACCAACGAGCGGAGACAATATTTCAGATTTGGTGATGACGAACGGCGAAAATATAGTCGATAGTTTAGAAGTAGCGAGAGTTTAGGATGTAGTGATCATCAAATTCTTAGGTTTAAGTTATCGATAGAAAACACTAAGGATAGTAACGTAATAGAAGTCCCTGATTTTTCGTAGGGCTAATTTTGATAGTTTTGCAGATAGGATGAGAGTAGTGGACTGGGATAACTTATTTATGGGTTAATGACCAATTTGCATTGGGAGGCGTTTTAAGAAAGTTTTATGAATATTGAAAGGGGGAGTTTATTCCTCGTAGGCCCAAACACGCTAGAAATCATGATAGGCCCAAGTGGTGGACTAGGGAAATAGGCGAGTTCATAAACGAGCGTACAGAGCGTATAGACTTAGTAAGCGCAACGGCACGCAGCTACTTTAATAGATATATCGAGCTTAGACGTCAGGTTAAAAGATCAGTTAGGAATGCTAAGCGTAATTTAGAGATACTTATAGCTGCGGATAGTAAAATAATCCAAAAAAGTTTTTTGAATACTCAATAATCGTAAGCCGATAAAAGAATAACATAGGACCTCTAGTAGGATGTTAACGGCACTTTGGCTTCTGACGCTCAGGCGATGGGCGGGTATTTTCAATAACTTTTTTTGCGACAGTTTTTACCGTAGAAACATAAATAATGTCCCCGACGTGGACGATATCGTTCCATTTAGTAGCGAGACTATTTTGGATGAAATAACTGTTTACGAGGGTGAGATTGCGCATTATATCGATAGGCTAAAAGTTAGCAAGGCTCCAGCCTGACGCTTTTTATCCAGACATTTGAAAGATTTGAAAGACGTTATCGTAAGGCCCTTAACGAAGATTTTAATCAGTTCACTCGAAACGGGGATTATTCCTGAAGACTTCAAATTAGCTAACGTCACGCCATTTTTAAAAAAGATGACCGCACGGTACCTGGTAATTATAGGCCCATTAGCTTAACGTCAATTGTAGGTAAACTTTTGGAATCCGT